>MNCI01004656.1:299243-336430 GCA_015680685.1 Gnetum montanum
TGCTAATTTTTCAAAATTTGCTATCATCGAGAGGGTATTACAATGGTAAGAGTGTTAAAAACCTTAAGTGTTATAATGAAAAATCAATCATATTAATGCTAGGAACCTTACTCTTTTCATTAAAGGAATCATAACTATCATAATAAGCCATACATAAGGAAAAAGAAACCATCTATGAAGGATCATAAGATAAGAAAAACATTTTTGGGCATTTTTCTAGAAATTTTTCTAACTTTGTAATCATATGCCTAATACACTTAATGGAACTAAGGTCATGACTAAGGTATAAACCTATTAATGATAAATAACAACACCTTAGTAACATCCAATCCTTGATTGATTGCAGATGGTCCCAAAAAGAGGAGCTCAAGCAAGACCTTTGCAGGGAGTAGCAAAATGCTGAAAAGGTGGTAGAGGCCAATAAGGTGAGCATGTTGAGTACAAGGAATAGAAGGCCCAGTCATTTAGTATCCATCAAGAGGCTCCTATCATAGGATAATCGGTCTAAGGAGAGGTTGTAGAACCACAAGCCCCCATGCAGGGACAATGCCTCACATTGTCCCAAGAATGCCTTGAGGTCATTTAAGAAAAATCCATGTTAACCATGGTTATCATGAAAGTGAACTTCAGCCTATTTATGATGTTTGCTCTCGAGGCAATTCAAACACAACTTCAAGTACCACCTCTATGACCCATCCTTTTAGATAGTGACGAATGGTACCTTGGTGAAACCTACCAATCTGGCATAATAAAGAAGATGGTACCACTGTTAACATTTGCAAAGTCATTGTTTCATTTTTGGTCAAAGAAATTATCAAACCTCTTAATTTTCCAAATGAGGGTGCTAAGTTAGCTCATATGTCCATGAGGTCTAATCGTGACACTAAAAAGCTATGGCTAAAGCAATCCTACAACAAAGAAGATAAGACATATAATGAATATACTTTGAAAAAGAGGACCTATTTCAATATAGTGACATATCACCTCTTCCCCACCAAAGGGTTCAATAGAATCTCCATGTATGTGACTAGGGGAAGTGCTATACTAATGGGAAAATACATGGCCAACCTTCCCCAACTATATTACACAAAAATTCAGAGGCAGTTTGAGAAAAGAAAAGGTAGGGAAGCTCACACTTCCATTCCCTTGCTTGATTTGGAAGCTATGCAAATGTGTTGGAATCCTAGGGTACACAAATGACATTTCTAGGAAGGCTTAGAATGCTTTCTTTACTAAATTGTGTAAATCAGTAGCACCAAGAAAAGACCTTAGTGAGGAATAAGAACCAAAGAAGGAAGTGAAATCAAAAAAAGAAGTAGAATAAGAGATTGAACAATGCCATGAGCCACAAGATTGACAACCATTGCCATAAGACTACAAGCCTACAATGAGCCACTTGCAAAAAATGAATGTTGAAATGCTTAGCTGGGGGAGTAGAGAGGAGTCAAGCCTCTTCAGAGTCATCAATGACGTGGTGCAGCCCACTATTTGAACTGATCCAACAAAGGAATAAATTTCACTATAATCAAAAAGAGAATCCCAGTGGTCATGACAAATCTTTAGTAACACTGCATCCTTCCAAGTGATGCTTGAAATAGGAGAAGGTGACATAGTAGTGGTCATGCAGCATCAGGATGCAACAAGAGTAGTAGAGATGATAACATATTACATTAAGGAATATTTTAATGTGTCTATTGTGCCCCCAGTGGATTTGATTGGGACTAGAGGTGTGTAAATTCTTGCTAGGACATCAACGACTCTTGTAGCCCTTGATGATGTATTTAGATAGATTAGTGTAGACAGGATAAGTAATGACCATATTGTTTGACATTCCTAGTGATGTTACTATGGTACAATCAAACCTCATTGCTACCAAGGTGAAGTTGGTCATGATTGACACTAAGAAAAATCATGTGGAAGTAGAAGTGCAACGTTTGTAACCAAAGCTAACTACCCTAAAAGCTGAAAGATGGGATTCTTCCTAGTTTGTTGTAACTGACTAGCTATATCAATTCAAAACATAGTAGTTGGATAAATTAATTGAAGAGAACAAAGTTGCTAAGCAAGAAAAGGAGAAAGTGGTCTAGAATGCCTCCACTACAGAAGCACAATTTTGTGCTCATAAGAAGGAACTGACCACCACTGAAGAAGAAAATAAATGACTTGTTGTAGAAAACAAAAGGTTGATCAATATTGAAAAATAAAAGAACATTTTGGAAGAAAGTGTTCATGAGTTAAGAGAACAACTGGTGAGGGTCAACAAGGACATTAGTTGATTAGCTAGAGAGAACCACATCCTCTTAATAGAGGAGATTCCTATAATTCGACAAAAGTCAGAAATCAAGATAAGTGCATGGTAGAATAAGGCCAAAAAGCATGAAAAGCTGAAAGAACACTTCCAAGACCAAGTAGGCATGTATAAGAAATTCAATGAAAAGGAAATCTAGATGGTTAAAGCTTGCATTGGATCCATGTCAATGAAAAATATTGATTGGCAGCCCATCTTTGATAGTTATGACTTAGTCTAGTAAGTGGAAGTGAAGAATAAAGACCTGAAGATAGAGGATTTAAAGGAATACATGGCATTGGATAACCTTAGATATGCCAACATTGCCATATTAGTAGTAGGTCATTCAAGAAATGAATTGGAGCAGTAGGTAGTGACCACCTACGTATTATATGAGAAAGAGTTTGCGGATAGAAAAGTTTCTTTGTAGAAACTCCATGTAGAAAACTTAGAAGTTGAGGTGATTAAAGCTTGCTACCATGGACAAAAGGATGTTGGCTCAGACCTAGCCGAAATTTTAACCAATCATCATGAGTTGAAAGAAAAGGCTAGGGCCTTTGAGAAGGAATGATAGTAGTTTACAGCCTAGTATGCAAAGGCTACCAAAATGTTACCATAGTTTCCATGTCCTTGGGATGTACTAGTGCTAGCATACATTTGTTTAGTGTCCTATAAGGTACATGATCCAAGGATGAATGAAGAAAATTTGTAGGCACTACTCAACTGCTAGAAATTTTAGAAGCCTGGTGACAAAGGGAAGTGATTGATGAAGGAGCCACCACATTTAGGAACTACATGAGCTTCCCTAATTTTGTCTTATAATGTTGTGTCCAATTTTTGTAAAACACCACTATGGATTATAAGAGTCCATTTTTTGTTTGATTATTGAGTCAGTTAATAATTCCATACCTTCCCAATTTTTTGTAAAGAACTTGTTACTCATTTTTTTTAACTCAAGGATGATTTTTCATTCAATCGTGGGGGTTTGATGAGTCATGATTTTGTCAGCTTTGATATTGAAGCCTCGATATTAGGTACATGATATTGAGTCTCAAAAAATGATGTTAGATATTTGATATCATCTCTTCCATGCTAGCCAATAAATACAACACTTGGATGCATGGTTGGAATATAGTTTAGTTTTAGATTTCAATTAGCTTTTTCATAGATTCTTAATTTGCAGTTTTGTTATTTCCTAGTGCATGCCTGGAGTGTGATGTTTGTAATTTTATGACATCCTTATTCGAGTGTGACATACTTGGACATGTTACATGATTGGAAATAAAGATCGAGATTACTTTTTTCATTGCAACATCCACTTAGATTTATTATTGCTTTTAATTATTTAGTTGTTTAATTGTTTCCTCTTTCCCTTAGTTAATGTTTCCATTTATTGCTCTTTATGATTCCTATCATTAAGTAGAATAATTATGACTAATCATGAGTGCTTAAGTTTAATTACTTGGTAATGCAACAATGTATTATTTGGTGAGCCCAATGACATACACTTGGTAATCCTAGTAGTAGTCTCATGAAGTCCAAGGCACATGTGGATGATTAAGAATGGATACTCATTGCACATAGGCTCATTTAGACTTTACTTTCCATCATTACTTAACTTAATTAAATAATTTCTTTATTGTAATTAGGAGTAGGATAGGTTAAACAACATCATCATATACCTCACTTTGGATAAACCATACATAAAAAGCTACCACTTGTTTAAGTGGGAAGACAGTGAATTGTGATTAGAGTATAATGATCTAGATGCACACCCATCCACAAAATTCGACTGGATCGTGCATGAATGCTTGTGATTCATATGGTTGGACGTAGGGGTACCTCACTGCTCATCAGTTAAGCACTATAATAGGGATCCATCTCTTCATAGAAAAGAGTTTTATCTTTGTGAACTAAAATAGGAGGTACCATTAGAAAAGGTGGTTTACCAAAACTCTTTTCAATTCAAAATCTATCACTAAAATTTTAGCTAAATTTGAATGATCCAAAAAAATTTAAAGATAGTAAAGAAGAAAATAGGATAGGTATGATCTAAGGACAAAGATAAGAAAAATAAGGACATTTAAAGTGATTAATATTAGTACTAGAAAAAAGTAGTTACAATTGATAAGGTTAAAAATTCTGATTTTGATGAGAATGGTTATGAAATATATTAATATTAATATCTAAAGGGTTGTTGCCTCATTATGTCACACCTCTAGGAGTCTAAGCTTTATGCTCTAAATCCAAAATTTGGTAAGAGGAAAATACTTAGGAGATTACCTTACCCATAAGGCAACTATCAATAACCTTATCACTAATAACACTATTATCCTCATGGGGCTCAATCATAATCTCAATGGTATTATCAACAATAATGACAAAACTCATAGTCATCGGAGATGCCATCACCTAGGTAATAATACCCTTATAAGAAATTGGATCCCTATGGATATTTTGTCTAGTAGCCTTTATTTCCAAGTCGGTTCATTGCTCATGCTCCTACCCATCACTACTATTCTTGAATTCCATAGACCTACCACTCTATCAACTAAAGTCTGCATCCTACACTCCTCATCCTTATGAATGGTCTCAAGATCATGCTTCTAATTCTTTGCCACTTGCTCCACCAATGCAAGGTGAAATTCCTTCATTTCCACAACAAAGAAATGCTACATGGGATGTAAACTTACAAGTGGATGATAGTTCAAGTAGTTTTGAGTGCAAGCCATGCAAGTT
Source organism: Gnetum montanum (assembly GCA_015680685.1). NCBI lineage: Eukaryota > Viridiplantae > Streptophyta > Gnetopsida > Gnetales > Gnetaceae > Gnetum > Gnetum montanum. The sequence continues at coordinate 304,270 of MNCI01004656.1, forward strand.
CTCTTTATTCCATCTTACTAGTCCATGCAACCTTCAGAAGCATCCATGGTTGTAAATCCTACACCTACATCCTTCCCAATGCCTCAAGAATCATCTTCAAATCAAAGCATAGAGGTATAGAGTTTTATGTTAACCCATGCTATAATAGACTTGATAAGGAAGGTAATCTCCCTAAGAAAAGAACTAATCTAAAAAGTCTCGTTATCTATTTACATATTACAAGGAATGCTCTATGCAAAGCTCTATTAGACTTAAGTCCTAGAGTCAACGTAATTTCACAAAAGATATTCTAAGCTTGAAACTTAACATCATTCAAAATGTACAGTATTAGGATTAATCGTTTTTTATCAATTAATAATTGTTTCCTTGGGAATGGTGGAGGACATTAGGATCATCATTAGTGGGTAGTCCTATCATGTTGACTTTCTTAAGATCCTTGTTAATAACTGCAATTGAAAATTTTCCATTATTATGGGAATAGCTTGGTTAAGTATCATCAATGATAAGCCATGAATTTAGGATCTATCCTTGGAGATTTCCAAGAAAAATGAGCATGGAGTCATAAAGAAGAAGCATGTTCCATGCATCATGTATAGTGATACAAGGTGCAACTATAAGAAGAAAATCTAGGTAGTTAGACAAAGAACCATTCTAACATGTAGATCATGTAAAGAATCAATGTGTGTGCAAAGGTGCCTACATAATAGTTACTAATTAAGAAGGAACCTAGTGATTAACAACAAATGAAAGTTTCAAGTCCATAATATACATAAAACCACATGAAGCTTTGAAAAGTGCATACATGAACAAGATGGATGATATTAAACAACTCAAAAAGTAACTTTTTAATGAAGAGAATAAATAGAAAGAAGAAGTAAACTAGGAAAACTTGAAAATTATAAACAAAATTGAACTAAAGTTCATAAAACTTAAAAATGTTATTGGAATCTTTTGAGTATGTATTTCTATAAAATGGTAAATCAGTAATTGTGAATGCACAACTCATGCAAGAGAAAAAATAGAAGTTATTGGAGGTTATTAACAAGTAGCCAATAGCCTTTTCTTGGTTATATGATGAGACAACATGTATTAATCCATGCATATGCTAACATAGAATTTATAAAGATTTGACCATCAAAACCAAGCACCAACCCTAAAGAAGGTTAAATTCCAAATTGAAGTAGGTTGTCAAGACAAAAATTGAAAATCCTCTAAAAGGATTCATTTATCTTATAGTATATAGTGATCCCAATAATTTTAGCCATTTAATGGAGTAGGATTTATGAAATAATGTTAAGATACAAAATTAAATTTCCAGGTTATGTCCTTATTGGAGAATTGAAGATAGTATGGTAGCAAACAAGGAATTCAATTATTTACCTCAAAAGGTAATGGTATATAACATGATAAAATATGAATGATATTAATTTTTCTCCACTTCCATGATTTTTTTATATAATAAAAAATATATTTTCAAATGAAAAAGATGATGATAAATGGACATTAGCTTGTAATGGTTGTCATAAGATTGTTATGCATGATACTAAAAGTCCCTTCTCTGTACATGGTAATGCCAAAGATGTAAAATAAGGAACCTAATTGGTGGGTAGATTAGCAAAGGAATCAGATTGGGAAATTTAGGGTTTGAATTAAATGAAGATACTTCAATACATAGTTTATTTTTTCAATCCATTTCCTTACCTTATCCGATATTCAATTACAACCAACCTACATCACCATCAGATTTATTGGATATTATCATTGACATCCATTGTCATTCACCTACTCTAGGATAAATCATGAAATAGCATTCAAAATTTGTGCTTCCATTACTTGTTGATGGTCCTGCCATACTCTTACATAGTGGCAGAAAAATGGTGGAGCAACTTTCAATGGTGGAAAGTTGAAAAATCCATGCAGACATGGGTTTTGGATCATGCTTTTACACCACAATTCTAGATTTTAATGAATCATGGGACATACACAATTTGTATCATCATCCACATGTTATGGGAATTTTCCATTAGTGACAGCAATAGCACTCCTTGGATTTTAAATCCTATTGATGCCAACATCACCCATGCTAGGCATGGGGCCATGATTAACAAGTCTAACCCCTTTGCCCAAGCACAAAGAAAGTTAATCTGTATAAGCACATCTTGGGGCCTGATTTATAATGGCAAGCTTGTGGTGGTAGTTACATTACCATGCCATGATGGCATGGATGTAATGGCTTAGGTGGTGTAGAATGTGGGTTACATAATGGCTACAGAGGTGGCGTAATTGACGGTGGAGGTGTTGGGAGTTACATGCATTAACAAGAGATGCATGATGTAGTTGTAACTAACAATGAACATGGTTGATAACATGGTGATAGTGGTAAGAGTTACGAAGGTGGTGGACAAAATGAGATGTTGTGGTAGTTATGCTAGGTGAGTGGTGGTAACTATCAGCAAGTTACAATTGTAGTAACCAACGATAAGTGATAACTAAAATTGACATGGGATTGGGAATTTAAAACCACCAGACAAGATGCTATAAAAGGAGAATAGGGAGAACCACCTAGAATAGAGGGGGTAAGTAAAGGGGAGAATGGAAGGGACCTCCCAAGGGCCTGCCTATCTCTCATTGGAGCCAACCTTTCTCTCACATTGGTGGCTAGCCTCTCTCTCATCAGGGTCTAGCCTCTCCTCTCTTCAATGACACACGTGGTAGATAGAACATTGTGCATGCAAAGAAATAGAGGTTATGAATGATGTGTCTATAGCATGCAAAGAAAATAGTAGTGGCATTTCTCTCTCTCTCTCCTCCCTTCTCCAACAAATGATAGCAGACAATAATGTAAACTGTAATGGTGGAAGTGGCATGTAATGATGGCAGGTAACATAGTTAATGAGAGAGTGGATCTCATAGCCTCTCCTCCATCTTGTAGGAACATTAGTAGATAGTGCAAGAATGTGGTGGTAGTTAGCAATTGTAGCATGGTTCCCTCTTCTTTCTCTCTTTGGCAACAATGATGTGTGCATTAGGCAACTACACAACATGTGTCAGGAGTTTCTAATGGAAGCAACATTGTAGGCATCAAATGTAGTAGGGTATGTGAGGTTTTGTTTTTCCTTCCTCCTAATGGTGGTAAATAGACGTGTGACTCATGACAGTCAATAGGTGATGTAGACAATGCATGGCGAATGACAGTGCACATGGCAGGCTCTTACGCAATTGATGTTAGCAACTGTAGTAGGTGGTCTTTCTCCCACTAGTAGAGGCTAAGGGATGGCAATGTTCCCATAGTGGGGATGACCTATCTCTTCCCCTCAGTAGTGGTGGCACATGTAGATAGTGTAGTAGTGGTATATGTGTCAACTATCTAGCTAGTAGTGGTGGAACAAATCTTTCATTTTCTCTCCTCTCTAGTGATGATCGGGGTCTTCTTGCCTAGTAGCGGCCACCACTAGTAGTAGTAACAAGGACTAGGGAAAAGTTTAAATTTTCTTGTTATCTACTATATTTTCATGAAGTCTTGAATTTCAAGATATTTATCTAATTTAAATTCCTTTGAATTTTTTTTGGTTTTCTTTACTTTTTAAATGTCACATAGCCCTCTTCAACTAAGACTATTCTAGGGTTTCCATACCCATATGGGAGGCATCCTAGGAAATAGTCTCCTTAAATGAGTTTTTATTCCTAGTGTTGTTGTGTCCAAAATTTATGCATCAATAAACCTAAGTAATTCTAGGAGGAGACGAATATGCTTGATTCTAGATAAGTAATGAAGAAAATGCAACACAATGCTTTTGAGCGATAGAGACACAGGAAAGTTATTGATTTGTAATCTGAAAGTACAAGGCCAATGAAGGTTTTATTATGTGTGAAAATCACAATCCTACTAGGCCAGATGGTGATTGGGGGTATAAAGTTCAATTATAGCAATGGATATCCTACAACCATTAGCATGCATGTTCATGTTTGAGCAACTCCCATTAATGTTGGACAAAAGATTTAGAAACAAGTTCTAAAGTGCAAAAGCCAGGGCAATCGATGGTGCATCATCCTATTCTAACCTACAAGAAGGTACCTAATCTCATTAAAATTTATCTTCTACACATTTAACAAAGAAATGGAGTTTGCTTTGTATGTTCCCGCTTTCTCAAGTGAGATTAAAATTCCTTTTAATTATTTGAGAGAGGACAAGCCTCATGGTTTTGCAAGTGATGTTTACCACTTTAAGGATTTGATTGTCGAGGATGATCCCGCAAATATTTTTGCTCAATTGCAATGTTTGCTACAATTTTCCTCTTGCAGATATGCTCAATGCTCACTACGTTGGTGAGTGGAAAATTTGCATGTGGTGTGATTTGCATGAGTCTTTGACACTAGAGTTGGAGGGGTAGCAACACGTAGGCTGTGATTTCATGGATCTCTTGATTTCAATGTTGAGAGAAGTGTGCCATAAAATGTAATATAGTAAATGGTGTTTCTATATATATATATATATATAGTTATTCTATAGAAAAAAAAAGGAAAATTATTCAATGTCCTATATGTATGAAATAAGTGTCAATTATAATTTTTTTAATGGTAGTGATAATTAACTATTATGTTGGTTGTAACTTTCCTTAGTGGGTGCAACCAAATTTTAATTTCCCATGATGTTGTAATGACTAAATAGGACACTTGTAAACTATAGCTTTGTAATCTCCATGGTGATTATAACTACTAGACACTTGTCAAGTATAGCATTTTTCTCTATGGTAGTTACAACTAACTACCATAAGGTTTGTAACTACCCTTAATGTTTGATGATGATTGTAATTGCCCAAAAGCCATTATAANGCATGGCCTGCTAAAAGCATCAATTCAGCTAATAGTTTGAAATAGCTAATAGTTCACTCCTTCCTATTTTATTTTAGTTACTTAGCTAACAGTTTAGATAGTATCGTGCTTGGCATTTAATTTTGGGATTTTTTTAGGTTTCTTTTATGGCTCTTTTTTTGCACAAAATTAGACTTCTATTAAGGTTTGTCATATAAGAGCCTATGTTGTGGAAAAGCCTCTAGAGCAATTTAATATTTGGTATTTTGAGATAACTAAAATGGCTTCATTATTTTAAAGTGTATTTCTTTGATATTTAAATCCTAAAATTGTCAAATTTTTTGAGGGCTCTATTAAATGCAATTTTAGACAACTATTAACTAGCCAAAATAGAAGCTCATACTTTATCATTCACAAAGCATTTTTGGTAGTATAATATGAATGTCTTTTATGAAATTCCTTGTTGAGCTTCAAGGGTTTGGACAATTCATAGTTAGATTGAATTAGAATAGCTTTATTGTGAAGTGTTTTCTCATGTCAACTTATTTTGCTTAAATGTTTGATATATCATACAAATCTACTTTCTTTTTTTTTGCTAGAAAATTTTTTATTATAATGGCCAATTACAATTTCATACATAACCCAACCATTTCACATCCACAACAGCAAACACATACTCATGTTTAGTTCCTTTCATAACCACTAAGTCTATTTGGAGATATCTAGGCCTTGGTGTTGCCAAAGACTAGCAAGCATCTAAATCCTATTTGAAGAACACCTTTGCATCCTATGATCCCAAAGGTCATAAAACTACAGGCCCCCAACATTAGCAGTCCCAAATGATTGCCAACATTATTATGCTAAAGAAAGAAGGTCAGTGAAGGATCTATATTAATTTCTAGCTATTGAACATGACAACTTTTGAGGACCATTTTCCATTTTTATTTATTGAACAATTGGACATCATTGTAGGTTAAAAGTATTACAAAATACTAAATGGCTATAGTGGCTATAATCAAATTATAATAGCCTAGAAGATAAGGTTAAGGCTACACTTATAACTTCCTAGGAACTTTTGCTTATAAGAAAATGTCTATTGGTCTGTGTAATGATGTTCCAATGCTTAGTTCCTAGTATCTTTCAAAATGAAATTGTAAATGGTGTGAAAGTTTTGATGGCTGACTTATCCATCTATGCCTCTAATTTTGATTTTCAATGTTGAGAGAAGTGTGCCATCAAATGTAATATAAGATTAAGAGATTAAAGTAAAATTGTAAATAAGATTAAGAGATATTTACAAAAATGAGAAAGGCTCATGAGTAGTTAATTAAAATTTGATTTATAATTAACATTATCATTTAAGACATGAAAACCTAAAAGGACCAATGCCGAGTTGCACCATTAACTAAGCATTAATTGGAGAACATAATATACATGTTTTGTATGATTGAAGATAAGTTATATTTAAATTGTAGGTAATAGAAGAAAATTAAGAATTCATAATCCTAAAGTTCAAGAATAAAGAGTTGTAGAAGAATGCTATTGCAAATAATACACAAATTAATGGAGGAAAAACATACAAAAAAAAAACCCACAATATCAACATGGCATAACTAGAAGAAAAAACTTCAACTCAAAAAGAGGATGTCACAATAGATCATTCAAATCATATACATTTTTTAGGTTTATAAATTGTGCAAAATATGCTTAATATCCATCTAACATGAAAGGATCAATTAGAAAAGACTCCTATTGTAATCATTTCACAAAATTGTATTGAATGATAAATAGAAAGATATTTTGTATATTTCATGATTCATTGTTAATCTACAAGTATTATAACTCATGAAAGAGATGATGAGAAATTTATAACATAAATTAAGATGAGTAATCTGTAGTGGTAAATCAATTTGGAAATGTATGGAATAAGAACGTTATGAATTGTAGATGAAAAAACCAAGAAGAAAGGAGAAAAGGACAAGAAGCACCTAAATTTTGACATCATTCATAGAGGGCAAGATGAATTTGAGCTTTTCTCAATCAGTTTTACTTCTAGAAAAAGTACTAAATCATTTATTATTTACAAGAATGCATTGTTATCATTGAAGCTCCATAATTGAGGAAGGGATTAAAGAAATTAAGATTCAAAGTGTACATCTCTCACAATTTTTTCATAATTAGAATTTAAATGGATGAGGCTAAACATATTTTCTTTATAAACACTCATGGAGTAAAAAAATCATAGGATGTTTTACATCTAAAGGATTAGCCTTGAAAAGAATAATGAAGGTATTTTATCTAAGTAATAATATTATTAATAGAATGTCTATATGAATAGATCTTATAACTTCATTTGTTAATCTCCAAATCATGGAAAGGGCTTTATACTTAGCATTATTAGACCTAAATCATCATCATTATCCTAAACTTGTCCTAACAAAATGGGATCAACTACATCAATTCTTTTTTTCCATTTATCTTTATGAAGAGCTAGATATTTGTTTATTTGTATTTTCTTAAAATCATCTCTGATCATATTTTCCCATGTCTTCTTTCATCTTTCTTTTGATGGCTTTCCTAGAATAGTAATATAGAAAAAATTGTTTATAGGCTTATTATTTGATATTGTCCAAATCATATAAGTCACCATTCTTATAGCTTAGCTAAAATAGAAACCACTCCAAGTCTTCCTATAATTTCTATATTATGTAGTTTATGACTTCTAGTAACATTTAACATCCATCAAAGCATTTAGATTTTTGCTACACTAATTTGTTGTTCATGCCTCTTTTATCTTACTCGATATTCAACACTATATAAGATAGTAGGTTTTCTTTTTATCACATAGAACATATCTGGCTTGTCTCCATTTTGACCATCCTACCTCAATTCTATTTCTTATTTTTTATCAATTTTTCCATCTCATTGGAGGATTGATCCTAGGTAGTGGAACTATTTCCAATAAGGAACTTTTTTGTCTTGGATTGTCACTTCTATTTCACCATAGTTTGTATCATTATTAGAATTGCATTTCATATATTCTATATTACTTTTGCTAATTTTTAAGCCTTTTGATTCTAAATTATGTATTTACTTTTTCATTTTAAAGGCAGTATTTTATTGAGCTTTATCCATTAATACAATATCATTTGCAAATATCATACACTAAGGAATTTCATCTTGTATTTCTTTTTTTAATTCATTCATAATAATGACAAATAAATATAGGCTAATTGTAGATCCTTGATGTAGACTTATTATGATGTGTATCATATTTGGAGAATGCCCTAGTATCTAGAAAATTTGAAAAAGAACTCATTCATGAGATTTGACAAGGTTGTATAGTTGGTTACTAACCTAACACTAACCCTCCTTTTGTATTTAGGCTTGGGACCTACATTGGTGGGGTTATTATTAAACCTAAATGTAGAGGTTAGATTTAGATCTAAACTTGAATCATTGCAGCCCTTTTATAATGCTTCTAAAGCCATAATTTAAAATAGATATGGTGATGAATTAATGAAGTGCACCATGTTATCTAAAAGAAGAAAATAATTCTTTTGGGAATGTTAACAAAGTGGAAACTAAGAAATTAGAGTGATGTATACAATGGCAAAGAAAGAGACAAAAGTAGTAGTCACTAAAGTCAAACATAAGGCCTTGAATGATTTCTATGAGACATTAAAAACCAATGAAGGAGAAATCTATATACAAATTAGTAAAATTAGAAATAAGAAATGTAAAGATATTGATCATATTAAATGCATCAAGAAAGACAATAAAAGAATATTGGTAAAAGACAATGAATTTTTAGATAGGTGAAAAATTATTTTTAAAAGTTATTAAATGAAGAATTTTCAAGAGAGATCATCTAAGAAGAAGAACCAACTTTTAGTTTGGTTAATGATTTTTTTTCTTTCAGATGAAGATAACCTTATCTAAGATGAAATGCTATTGAACTAGATAACATTCATATAGAATCTTGGAAAGTAGTGGTAAAGGTGTTTCATAGTTGAAATATTTATTTAAAAAAATTGTAAAGGTTAGAGAAATGCCTCAAAACTAGAGAAAAAGCATTATTTTTTTCATTTATAGGAATAAAGAAGATGTGTAAAATTGTACAAATCATTAAGAAATCAATTTAATGAACTATACTTTGATACTTTGGGAGTGATTCATAGTACAACATCTTAAACTTGAATATGTGGTATCATAGAATCAATTTGGATTTACACTAAGGAGGTCTACCATAGAGTCTATTTTCTTAGTATGTAAATTAATGAAAAATTCAAAAAATAAAGAAAATCTACGCATGATCTTTATTAACTTAATAAAAACATATAATAGAGTGCCTAGTGATATTATTTGGTAGCCCTTACAAAGCAAAAACATCCCTAGTAAATATATTAAAATGATTCAAGACATGTATGAAGGAGCTATTATAAGACTTGCAACTTGCAAAATCATATCTAATTTTCAAAGTTATAGTAGGCCTATAGGTTTTACACGTAGCTTGCACTTATTGTTATTATTATGAATGGATTAACAAAGAAAATATAAAATGAAATTATGTTATTTGCAAATGATATTGTATTAGTGGATGTAACTTAGGAAAATAATAATTTTTAAAATTAAAAAGTTGAGATATGGGCTAAAATAAAAAGGCTTAAAAATTGGTAGAAATAATGGTGAAATAGAAGTAAAAATTCTAGCTTAAAAAGTCTCTCTTTACAAATAATATTACTACCTAAGATAAATTCTCCAATTAGATAGTAAAATTAAGAAAGATATAAGAAATAGGATTAAGGATGGTTAAAACACATATAGGATAGTGGTATTTTTTAAGATAAAATAATCGTGGTGTTTCATATGATAAAAAAAATCTTAATAGAAGTAAAAAAAATTTACATGCTATCTTATATGATGTTGAATGTTTAGTTGTACAAAAAAGGCATGAACAATAAATTGATGTGATAGAAATGCAAATACTTTTGTGGATGTTGAATGTTATGAGAAGAGATAACTTGCATCATATAAATATTAGAAGAAGGCTTGGGGTTATTATTTTAGATAAGCTACAAGAATGAAATCTTAGATGGTCTGGGCATGCACCAAGAAATTTAAATAATAAGCCTATTAAAAGATTATGATATCATTATTCTAGAAAAAGCCACCAAAATAAAAAACTAAAAAGATATGATAAAAGATGATTGAAATGTAATAGTGTGAGTCAAAATTGGAATGAGATAATCTTTTACTAATTAAAAAGTCTTAGGTCATTGTGAGAAATGATTTCGCTAATGTATTTAAAAGGTCTTAGATCATTGTGGAAAATGACAAAGTTTAGTAAACCTTAGACAAACATTTGTGATTGTAAGAGAAAACTCATATATACAGGTATGTTGTTCCTATATTGCAACGTAAGGCATTTTGTATCATTCCTTCTTACTTTTACTAATGAGAATCCTTGATTACCATGGACATAGGTACTTTTCCTACTCATGAAAAATCTCTATATCTTTGATGTTTCCTACATTTTGTTTCTTTAGTATTTGATTGTTGTTTTTAGCATTTTTTTGTGTGGTTCAACTGTTTGATCTTAGAATTTTCTTACTATATATTTTCTAATAATTAGTATTAGTGAAGATAGTGGAAGATAGTCATAGAAGAATGACCTCTAGAATCTTGAATGCAAAGTTCAAGGTGGAGAAATTCAATAGCAAGAATAACTTTAGGCTATGGTAGATCATGATTAAGGATCTACTTATTCAACAAGATTTGAACAAATTATTGTAGGAGAAAGTGAAGAAATCCTAAGAAATGTCAAATGAAGGTTGGGAGGATTTCAATCTAAGGGCTTCACAGACCATTCACTTGAGTATCTCCTATTCAATGTTGCAAAGCTTGATTCAAAAATTGCATTATAGAGCAATTTGGAGGATTTGTGTATGATCAAATCCCTTACAAAAAGTTATATTTTAAGTTAGAGCTTTATGACTTCAAGATGAAGGAAAGAACATTTATTGTGGACTACTTGAATGCTTTCAATAAGCTTATCTAGTAGCTATCCATTATTGAGATGTAGGTTTTGGAAGAAGATACTCTTCTGTATTTGATGAAGCATCGATTAGCTTAAATATCATAGATGCTACATCTCACCTATGTTGTAACATTCCTATCAATGCATCTCTAATAATTACTACATCATAGATGCTACACTGCATTTACAACGTTGTAGCTACATTGATGTGTACCCATTGACATGATCCCATCAACGCATGGGATGATTCATTGATGTGTACTCATTGACACAATCCAATTGATACATGGGATGATGTGTTGATGCAGTGTCTACCTACACCTATAAATATGTGTACTCCCACTGTGTATTTAACATCATTTGTCAATAGAGTAGGTGAACCCTTGCAATTTTATTCCATAGTCATAGAGAATAGTTAGTGATTGCTTGTAGTGTGGATTTGTGTCAGTTGTACAACATCTTATTCAAGTGGAAATGTACCTAGACACATTACATGAATGAAAATAAGGTCAAGATTGATTTTTATTCATTGTAGCACTTTGATTTAGATTAAATTTACTTTCCATGTAATTTTATGTTTCATGTACTTAGTTAATATTTACATTTTCATGCCTATTAATGAATTGGTAGAATGACCATGACTAGTTTTAAGCATAAACACGTATTCGCTTAGTAATCCCAACAACATTATTGCTTGGTTCACCTAGTAATGTATTTCTTGGTAATTCCAATAGTGGATATGTGGGTTTAAGACATGTACAGCAAGCTGTGAATGAACACTAATGGTCCATAGGCTAGTTTAGACTTTATCTTTTTATTGTTAATTAGATTAAATAATTTATTTCTCTATTATTGTTAGGAGTAGCATAAAGCCAAACTAGAATCAACCATCATATGCCTCACTTTAGACTAAACCATACATGACAAAGCTACCAATAGTCCAAGTGGAAGACAACAAACTGCAATCAATACTTAACAATCTAGATGCCATACTAGTTTCATCCATAGAATTCGATCGAGTTGCATGTGAACACTTGTAATCTGTATGGTTGGGAATAGGGGGTACCCATTGATCATCATTGGCGTCGTTGCCAAGGATGGTGCTAGTTATCTAGATTAGTTATATTATACATGTTCATTGTAGGAGTATTAATGATGTATCTTTTAGAAAATATTAATATTTTAAGTTACATACATTAAAACCATGTATTCTTTACAAAGGACCAAGAATGCATCACATGATGAAAACATTCATAGGAGAAATGATAGGATAAAGAGAATTGTAGTGAACAACCTCAAGTAGGGGTTTCATATGTTTATTTAGACCATTACTACAATCAATGGCTACATTCAACTAGTACAAACAATCCTAGAGGAGATGGAGAAAGTCCTAAACGAGGAGGGCCTTAAGGCCTAGGACCTACTCTAAACTTAGAAAAGATAGATCAAGGGACCATGGGGGGAGATATAGTAACCATGACAATTCTCCCAATTCCTCATCTTCCTCTACCTCTTCAACGTCTAGTTTTCATGAAGATGAACGTAGGTATAAAGATAGAGATCTACTAAGGGGTCAAGATGAAAATAGAAATAGAATGAAAGGGCTAGATGAAAGACATCAAAGTGAGAATAGAAAACATCAGGACCATCAGAAAAATAAAAATAGAGATTACCACCATTACATGTCTAATACAAATGAACCCTTGTTGGTTACTAGGGACCTAACACAGACTAGGGAGGTAGTTCAATACCCCCCATGTACCAAAGGGATAGCCACATCAAATTTTTTGAAATGAAAAACAATCCTAAATTTAGGGGAGGCTATAATTCTGATACACAACATCATTTACAAGCCTTCCATGATGCCTACACCTTGCAAAATATCGACCATAAGTGGAAAAATCTTAATCTTTTGCCTAGGATACTAATAGACGAAGTTGAAATTTGGTATAGATTGTTGGAATTAGATTCCATCCATTGATGGTCTATAATGCTAGAACTCTTCAACAAAAAATACCAAACCTATGCAATAGTGTCCAACCTAACAAAACAAATCCAAGGATGGAAGTAAGAAAAACATGCATCCTTGGATGTGGCCTTGGATAGATAATATTCTCTACTACATAGATGTCTAGGCCATGCTTTTTCTCAAAAAGAGCAACTTTTCCACATCATAGATGGCTTTGTAATGAATTGAGAGACACACTTGTTGGTTGTTCAAACTAAAAGCCCATCAAATACAAAGGCTAATCAAGGGGGTGGCAAAGTAAGAAGGAGAGCTATGTAAACCAGAGAATGTAGAGGAATATAACCAAGACCCAACTCTTTAAAAGAAAAGGATCAATATCTATGATGAGAAAAAATAAGTAGCTCTCAATGCGATGATTTTACAACAAACCTTGGCAATACAAAGATCAATTAATGAGCTTGAAACAAGGCTAGATAAGATCTAGGAGTTGATGAATGATAAAGTTACAACTTACATAAAAACTATAGAGGAGAGGATAAGACAAAAAGAATTAAGTGATAAAAACAAGAAGAGGTAAATGAACCAATAAACCAATAGAAACACTTACTGGTAAGAAGGGAAAATGATTTTAGGTGAAAATTCTATAGACTCAACCATAATATATGATGATGGATGTGACATCTACCTATATGGACATCCAAAGGGCTATTTCCTAGTCATGTTACATCTACATGAGTATTGAGATTTTTTTTTTGAATCCCAAGTCTCTACAAAAGAAAATGCCTAGGAAATTACCTTTTTCATAAGGTAATTATATACAATCCTATAACCAACCATACTATCTTAGTGAGACTTCTTAACAACCTCAAAACTATCACCAACCATAGTAGGAAAATCGACAATTGTGGGGGAGGCCACCATCAAACCAACACTACCCTCACTTCTAACTAGACCCATATGGATATTATGTTTAAAAACATGTTTCACCAACTAGTTCTACTTCCTCTATCTCAAATCACTACTACCACTCTCTTAAATATCATCAACTCGAAAGATCTTCTATCAAATTACCACCTCATGCCTTTCACCCTCCATATTCTCATACTTCCCTCCATCACATGCCACTGCCAACAATACAGGAAGGTTCAAGACCACAACATAACCTAAAGAATGTCACTTGTGCTATGAACATACATAGAAATGATAATGCTAGAAGACCTCAACCACAACCTTGAAAATGTCCTTTCTTTAGGGTAGTTTTCTCACACAAGCATAAAACTTGTAGGCCTACTAGCACATCGAAACTTGCACAAGGCCAATCTAGTGCAACAACCTTCCTTACAAAAATGATGTCTCCTAATGATACGCAAAAGCCAACAACCATCACCACTCAGATAGAAGATGAAAATGATGAACCTTTCACTATGGAGAAACAAAAATCTCCATGAAGCAATAATAATGATAGAGGATGAAATTATGGGTTGTAACTTCAAAATATTAACATAACCCATATAGCAATCCATCATAAAGTTCAGAAATAAGTGTGATCAAAAACCAGTTTATGTAGTAGCCACTAAACTAGAAGACATCTAGTGGCTTGGAAAGAAGAGTTCAAAACTATTTAAAAGATGCATGGAACCAACCAATCTACTTATTAGTTCTAGACCTAAGAAAATGAATCAAACAGAGAACTTAGACATAGACATCTTACACTCTAACTATACACCAACAAAAGATATTAAATAAGAAGACACACAAATTAAGATCGAAAATCAAGATGAAGAAGAAAACACATTTGGACCCTCTAAAAAGGAAATAAGTTCAAGTCCAATTGAAGATATATCTCCTAATCAAAACAAGATTATCATTAATTGTAAATGTGCTACCATGTGAATGATTAAATCGACAAAGATGATAAATGAAAAAACTATGGTGTATAGCCAAGGTGTGCAGTCCATTTCTTGAATGCTGACCGATAAGATTAGTCATGGGGGAAGATGCCCCATCCTGATGCAAGAACTAATAAGTGCTTTTCACTTTTTTGTTTTACAATTTTTTATCATTTTTTCATTTCTTTCACCATTTTCTAATTCTTAATATGTTTTTGATTTCTTGATATTCTTATTTTTTTTCTTTATAATTTTCTCTTTGCTTGAGTCATTTTCTTCATGTTTTCATTAATAATATTACTAGTCATGATGCAAAAGTTAACATTATGAGTTGGTTTTTTGTGCTATGCTATCAAGATGATTGGGTAAGTAATTGTGTGAAGCAGTGAGACCATCTCATTCATCCCTTTGATTTTGTAAATAAAAAGGTCTTTTATCGTGAAAGCGATTTGGTTCTTCTTTCATGAAATTAAAATCAATCAATGATCATTTTATCTTGAAGAAAGATGATGAGTGGTGAGATACCCCTACACTCAACCATATGAATACGAGCATTTTCACATATGATCTGGTCGAACTCCATAGACAGACTAGTTGTGGCACCTAGATCATTAACCTTAGGTCATAGTTCGTTGTCTTCCCACCTGGACTAGTATTAGCTTTGTCACATATGGTTTAGTCCAGAGTGAGGTGTATGATGTGTTTCCTAATCTAATGCTACTCCTGAAGGGAATGGAAGGTAATATTAACTAAGCTAGGAGAAAAGGGTAAGAGAATCTAATCTAGCCTAAGTGTGATGAGCATCCATTCCTTGATTATCTATACATATCTTGGACTTCATGCATGAGTACCATTGGGATTACCAAGTGTAGATCCTAGGTATGCCACTGGGTTACCAAGTAGTCACACTTAAATGCTTGTAATCAAGTTGTACTCATTCCACATTCTAACATGAGTTTAAGGGTGAGAGAGACTAATTAGGAAAGTAGTAAATAATAATTAATTAAATAAACAACAAAGTGAATGCTACAATGATGAAGTAATCTCGATCTTTATTTCTAGTCATGTGCATGTCCAAGTACGTCACACTCGAATAAAGGATGTCGTACAATTACATTCACCACACTGCAAGCAGACACGGAAAAATAATCTATCTTTGGAGGGATCAAACTACCAAAGTTTAGCTACAATCTAAACTAATGCCTTTTACAAGGGAGAGTTGCTTCTTATTTATAGACATTGTGGTAGAATGTGATATCGCGTACGTGATATCTTATGGGAAGATGCGATATCGCGGCGGATGTGATATCGTGTACACAATATCGCGGCCCATGTAATATTGCGTCCCATCATACCCCCACAACTGAATAAAAACTTGTCCTTGAGTTACAGTGATTACACAGTGGATAGGTATGGGATTATTGGATGGAAAAAATAAAATGATGCCGCACTGTGGGAAGAAAAAAAACTACAGACACAACAAACAGAAAATCCTATCATTACAAAATTGGTAAAACTCATGTAGTTCTTGGTGGTGGTGGTGGCTCCTCCATAGGTGTTTTTCCCTTTTCTTGCACTCCAAGTCTTGGGATTTGATGGCGTTGAAGTATGGCCTAGAGTTTCTCCTCTTGTAAGGCCGTGAGTGCCTTGGCATGCATGTAAGTTTGTGCTTGTGTCATAGAGGCATCCTAGTTAGCCTTCTCTTTTTCTTTCGCCACCCTTTTATTCTCTGTCAATAGTTTATTAAGTTGCTCAGTTCTAAAAGTGTCCAACTAGTTCTGAGCAACCTTTGGCCCTGTATTCAGAAGGTTTAATATTTCCAAAATGGCTTGAATAGAGAAATCAATAGTCACGCCACAAATGTTAACCATGGTGCCTTCTTCTTTATTGTGCCAAAATTGGTATGTTTCCCCTAAGTACCAAGCACCACTTTCAGAGAGGGTATCTCTTGCTTCTGCCTGCTTGGGTCATACGGTAGGAGGATCTTCTTGATAAATGCTAAATGATTGTTTCTCCTGTTCTGCATGTTGTCCAGTAGGATCATGTCTTCCACCTCTCTAAGATCGTTTGATCACACCTTGAGCAGGACCTTCCTGTTGTCCACGTTTCTGGGCCATTTGCAATCACACGGGACCAATCGTTAGTAAGGTTGTTACCAAAGTTAGGTTATACCTTACTTCTTGCATTAACTAATGATCTTATGTTATAATGTGTGATCGTGCCTGAAAGTTTGTAATAATGAGTTCTATGACTTAGGTGGTTTCCATTTTTAATTTCCCGGTATACCTAAGGATTATATGATTTTTAGGCACAATTATTCTAAGTGTTAAAGTTAATTAGCCTAATTGATGTCCTTTGGGTGATGATAAATTTCAAAAAAATTTGGCACTTTTCAGCAAGTGTCTCTCCCCCACAACTAAGCTGAACACTCCGAGTTCAAGTAGGTTCAAAAGAAATTGAAATTGGAGTACCAGTGAGCGAGATATCAGTAGAAAAGCAAGGGTCACTTAATTGCAAGTCACAGAGAAAAATTTCAAAAACTCCCCCCATGTGAATGCCAAAATGATGCTAAGTGTTGCNGGGGGGGGGGGGGGGGGGGGGGGGTGCTGGGGGCGGTATTTCCCCCAATGATGTGAGGCACATGAAAATACCAACTTTTTTTTGAAATGATTTTTTCAAAATTAACGTTATAAATTGAGGACATTGGCTATGATCAAGATGTTCTAGGGTAATTTCATGAATTAAAAAGGCACCATTAATGATAATGGTGTGGATTTTATCAATAAAACCTTGGGTGGTAAGAAAAAGGATATGTAATGGTACATTGGAATGTTGAAATTTAGAGGGCTAATAGTAGGGAAGGAAAATTATGAAAAATGAGTTGAGGGTAAAAAATTTTGTGTGAGCTATGTTATAAGTGAGGATTACAAACGATTACACAAGTGGATCCTCCCCAAAGTAGGTTCCAACCTTTAATGCCCTTGTGTAACCACACTTAAAGTGTTCGTGGGCATTAGAAGGGTTAAATGTAATCCACACTAACTCCACAAGACATGCACATGTAAATATCATCGGAATGAGATGAAAATTCTATGCTACACGGGACACAAGATACAATTACATGAATAGTGAGATGAGATGAAGTATAGAAGGGATTGTAGAGATTAGGACATGAGGTAACTGACCCAGGGCACAATGAATCATGCATGTAAAGCATGATTAATATCTCATTAACCCATCATTCCAAGATCAGGACCAAGTCCATACCTCTACTCAGTGACATCACATTGTTTCATCCCATGATGAACAACTATGAGAGGACCATAACAACAAGGCGTACGATCCTTGGTGTTTTGTTTAAGGGAGAAGTGATTTTTGTTTTGTGGCACCTTGTTTTTTTTTTCTTTTTCTTATTTTTCTCACTTTGCTAAATCTAGAGAAGCTGCCAACCTTTAGGCATGGGTGCATGTCTTTCCAGTGGGACCCCCTAGCACAACATTAATTTTTGAGTGCCCTTTTGATTACTCTTACTCCCATTTTCCGTTAGATCTACAAGAATCTTAGTACAACCACATTGCACAATAACTTTCACAAATGTCACCAAAGAGAATCCACAAGTCCTCTTGATGTCACATCCTAATCATTCCCTCTTGGTCGGTCCTTCTTCATTCTAGGTACAATGAACACAAAATTAATTTTAAGTTTTTAAGAATTTCAAGAGTATCACTGTACCCTTGAACAGAACCTCTTATTTGTAGAGTGGATGAGTGGGTGTAATGGGCTCATTGTTCCAAATAATTGATCACTCATGACTTAATAACATAGAACACAGCTCAACCAACGATCCACATGAGTGTTTTATTCATAGATGAGATTACTTACAAAAACGTAAAAAGAAAAAAACACAAAAAGATAAAAAGATTAAAAAAAAGTTGAAAAATGAAAAACTGGAAAATAAAAATTTGAAAAATTAAAGAAAATAAAAAATATTTATTAATCCTACTTGTTATTAGAATGGGGGATATCCCCCATAACTAATCGGTTGAGGATGGCAAGGATTAGGAAATGGATGATGAGGATCCTTGCATGTTGGAAGTATTGGGGCCTAGTAATACTTATCCCCTTAGGGTTCACACACTTGATTATCGTGAGCATAGTGGGGCACTTTATACAATGTAGTTCCTAGATAACAAGTTGACCCACCATGATATTTGAGACCATTAGATGGTATTCAAGGATCAGAATGATTCCTACCATGATTGTGTTCATTAGGCCGTATGGTTGTTGGAGTGTTAGTTGGTGGCCTTGATGAAGTTACATGAGGCATTGGATTCAAAGGTAAGAATGCACCACAGTGTGGGACTTGTGCTAAGTTGGAAGATGTAGTGGCCTCTGAATTATGTTGTCCCTTCTTACGACTGTGTTTAAAGAAGGGGTGCTTTGGATGTTGAGGAGGTTTCTCACTGCTGTTGGTAGTAGTGGCACAAGTGTTGTTTGTGGGTTGTTGTGGTGGTGCAAACACCTTAGGAATAGTTGGTGGCACTGTGAAAGGAGGGAAAGGATGAGAATGATGAAAACTAGAAGGAGTATATGATGCACAAGGTGGTGGTTGTGTTGGAGGTATGGGCTGATAGTACTATGGAGAATAGTACTGTGGTGCGATAGAGTATGGTGGCCCAGTTGGAGAAATAGGATGTTGAACTTGATAAGTGTTTGGATTCGGATAATATGAAGGGTTCCTCCAGTCTAAAGATGGCCTCCCCCATGATTGGGATTTTTTCCACTGTGATCAAACATAGTACCTCTGTACGAACTCTGGATGTAACATGTTTCCCCAATGCTCATGTAGACGTAACAATATTGGGCATTGGCCTTTGGGGTGATTGTACAAGCATATGTTGCATTCATATGTAGGATTGGCAGTTGAGCACTTATTCCCTTCATTCTTTTTTTCCAAATTTATAATGTTTTGTCCTGCTTCTTGGGTTGTCAAAAATCTATCTCCAATGGTGTTGATAAATTCTCCACACTTTTGATACATCTATTCCAACATCTTATTGATCTTTTCCTCAACTTCTTTTAACGATTGTTGTATCAGCAAAGATGGTTCTTTCTCCTTGTGATTGGTTGATTTATCCTTTTTGTGATCATGGACCTTTGTTATGTTGAGATTTTGGTCTCGTTGATGTTTTTCAACACTCTCCCATCTAGCCAATTCTCCTTCTTCTTTTGCTACTCACTAAATAAGATCTTGGACTTGATGGGTTCGTAGTTAATATAGTTGACCTTGGGCATACATTCCTAAGGTCTCTCTTGTTGCATTACGCAGCCCATCAATGATATGGTACATTAGCCTTTCCTTGACCATGGCCTAGAAAATTGTTTAACAATGCATAATATCTCTCTAAGGCCATGTCCAAGGGTTCATGTTGTACTTGTTTCCATCCTTGGATTTGTTTCCTCAAGGTTGACACTCTTGCGTAGGTTTGATATTTTTTGTTAAATACTTCTACCATGGTTGACCAGTGTCGTATTGAATTTGGGTTTAACGATCTATACCATACTTTTGCTTGGTCAATGAGTGTCATAGGAAAGAGCTTAAGTTTTTGCCACCTGTTATCAATGTTGTTCTATGTATAGGCATCGTAGAAGACTTGTAAATGTTTATGTGGATCTAAGTCATAGCCTCCTAAAAAATTAGGGAAGTTTTTTAAATTGATCCTAGGTAGTCAGCTCTCTTTACAATGCCTACAAGAGATTCGAATAGCCTCTTGTACTTGCGTTAGGCTTGTAGTGGCCAATGGGGATTCATCGTCATCAGGAAGGTTATGCTTTCATATTTTGAAATGACATTTTTTTTGTTCATTTCTATAATAAACCCCCACTTTAGCTTGTATACTCCAATCTTCATCGTCATATAGTTCATTGGTTCTCCAATGAACTTCCTCAGTAAGTGTGGCATTGTTATAATCTTGTAGGAGAGGCATTGTTGTGAAGTTGTGTGTGAATTTGTATGTGACTTATAATAATTATTTTTTTTCTAAAAGATATATCGTTAAGTCCTTACAGTGACCTTGTATGATATAACTAATCTAGATAACTAGCACTCTCTCCGGTAATGGCGCCAATGATGAGTGGTGAGATACCCCTATACTCAACCATACGAATAAGAGCGTTTTCATGTGAGATCTAGTCGAACTCCAAAGACGAACTAGTTGTGGCACCTAGATCATTAATCATAGGTAAAAGTTCACTGTCTTCCCACCTAGAATAGTATTAGCTTTGTCACATATTGTTTAGTTCAAAGTGAGGTATATGTTGTGTTTCCTAATCTAATGCTACTCCTGAAGGCAATGGAAGGTAATATTAACCAAGCTAGGAGGAAAGGGTAAGAGAATCTAATCTAGCCTAAGTGTGATGAGCATCCGTTCCTTGATTATCTGTACACATCTTGGACTTCATGCATGACTACCACTGGGATTACCAATTGCAGATCCTAGGTACTCCACTGGGTTACCAAGTAGTCACACTTAAATACTTGTAATCAAGTCGTACTCATTCCACGTTCTAACATGAGTTTAAGGATGAGAGAGACTAATTAGGAAAGTAGTAAATAATAATTAATTAAATAAAGAACAAAGTGAATGTTGCAATGATGAAGTAATCTCGATCTTTATTTCTGGTCATGTGCATGTCCAAGTACGTCACACTCGAATAAAGGATGTTGTACAATTACATTCACCACACTGCGGGTAGACACAGGAAAATAATCTATCTCTGGGGGGATCAAACTACCAGAGTTTAGCTACAATCTAAACTAATGCCTTTTACAAGGGAGAGTCACTTCTTATTTATAGACATTGCAATGGACTATGATATCACGTACGCGATATCACGAGGGATGCTATATTGCAGCGGACGTGATATCGCATCCCATAAAAAGAGGAAAAGACCAAGTGTGAATGGTAAAGGGTGTGACCTCAAGGGGATTTTTTGAGTTCTCTTCTTAACTTTCTTGATGTGATTTATAACTCCTCTAGGAACATATCGTCACTTCTCTATTGACCAATAAATAGGAAGTTATGTCTTTGAATGGTGTGGTTTCCATTTCAAAAAAATATTAAATTAAAAAAATAAAATTTAAGCAAATAAAAAATAAAAATAATGCAAATTTAAAGCACATCCCTTAGAAACAATAATGGGCTAGAAGCATTGTTCATGTGGCTAAAAGACATATTATCCATGTCTAAAAGCACCCCTCTAACTAAGGCCCTTCCTTCCTTCTTCTCTTTTCTTCTCTTTTTAGAGTGATGATTTTTCTTGGTGGTGGTTGCAAAATCATGATGGTCAACAAGAAGGAATACATCAATGCAAGGTCACTATTGATGGTATGGGCTTGGTCTGAAACTTGGATGAATAGATATGCTGGTTAATTTAATCATACTTAATAGAAGTACCTATTGTAGACATGATAAAACACCTTACATCCCCATCTTTGCAATCCCTTCTAATCCCATTATTTATCACACTACTGCATGCAATTATGAGCCTAATGGTTTTGTGCAGTATGATACAACATCCCAATCAAGGCAATTGTGTGTTGTTTGAAATAAATGCATGATCTACATTTAACTTCTTGGGTTCCCATAGACATTTATAGAAGTGATTATGCAAGGGAATTATGGCACGAGCCTGCTTTTGGAAGGACCCATTTGCATAACTCTTGTTGATCATGGCTTTGAACTAACTTCACATCTTCCAGAACATCAGTGATGGTTTCTATGAATTTATGCATGATTTTGGGACTACTTCTCATCAGTTTTATTAAATTTTTTTACTTTTCTAATTCCATATCCACTAATATTTCTTGGCCATATTCTAAATTAGACCTTTGGTTTTAATTATTTGAAAACTTTTTTTTTTCCAGAGTTACACTCATTAGTCATGGGGGCTAGGAATTTCTGCTTTGAAATTTTTGAAATTTTCTCTAACATCCTATTTTTGAACATCATGGTAACTAATAGTAATTGAACAAAATAATGTGGATAACTTGATGATTTTAGTTACCTCATACCCTTTTGCATAGTATGTTATTATCACCTTGTGCTTAAACCTAAACTAAAAAATTAAAAAAGGGTTGATCATTAAGAAAAATTTACCAAAACTAATGTTGATGCTTTGGTGACTATAGGTGATACTAAAAGAAATGCCTAAGGAAGGTCTTTTGCTAGGCATGAAAATGATGCAGAGAGAAGGACAACAAAGGATATGACCATGGACAAATCATAGCACATATAGTATAAAAACTCAAACACCGCATAATTGCCTACTCCATGGGATGATGAGAAGAAATTTTAGTCCATCCTTCAAGAATGTTCTACATAACTAGAGAAGCATCAACGTAGAAATCAAGGTTGGAAACTTCCCATTGCTAGCAATAACAAGAAGAATCATCTCTAGTTGATTTTCGAAGACCTTTACAAATTTTGTAATCTTCAATGTTTGTTAGTCTTTTTGTTATTTTGTCATTTTGTATGCATCAACTTGAATAAAAATTTGTAATTTGACACTTTAGAGTTAATAAGTGGTTAGTGTTAGTCAATAATTCCATACTTTCCAAATTTTTTCTCAAGAAACCTCAGTCCTATCCTATTAACTAGAGGATGAGTTTTTACTTAGGCATGGGGATATGATGAAGCATCAGTTGGCTGAGATATAATAGATGCTACATCACCCCTATGTTGTAGCATCCCCATCGATGCATCTCTACTAGCTACTACATTGTAGATGCTATGTCACATCTGTGATGTCATATGGTGGCTAGTGATCCTCTAGGAGTTTGATTTGATGATGGTTAACTAAAATGGGACTTAGAATGTGGTAGCTAACCAATTTTCTTAGTTGTGATAGGATAGCAAGGAGGAGGAGAGTCCATTATTTGATCAATTTCTTGATGAAATCCTCTTTGTCGATGTTGTTATGGCTTCAACTTTCAAGGAAACAAACTAGTTTGATAGCATCCTCTACCAGCTACTAATTCAAAAGCTGCTGTTGGAATGGGATCATAGGAATAAAAAATAGTTTCTTCATTAGGCCAAGAACTTCATAAAAAATCAAAGATAACCTCTATAAGAGTTACATTGATGGCCTGGTACAATGGTGTGTTCCTAATGTAGATTAGCTTTAAGTCCTCTAGGATGCACATGAGAAACCCTGTAGGGGCCATTATGCTATAAGAACTACCATTAAGACCCTCATGATAGGATATTATTGGCCCATGATCTTATGGGATGTCCATAATTTTTTCCATTCCTATGACTAGTGCCAACATGATGGAGGGATGACAACATGTATGGAAGGGATGCAATAGTGGATCCAACCATTAGAGCCTATCAATCTTTGGAGGATTGATTTCATGGGATCCATCAACCCCATGTTAAACAGAAAGGCCTACATCATTATGGTTGTTGACTACTACACAAAATGGATTGAAGCCACTGCCATCACCAACTATTCATCCTCTATGAAAACATGGTTTGTACAAAAAATGTTATCACTAGGTTTGGTATGCCATGAGCATTAATTTATAATAATGGAAGACATTGTAGAAGTGCCACTTTTCAAAAGCTTATGCAACACTTCGGGGGTTGAACATAAACTAACAACTCTTCACCACTCCTAACTTAATGGCCAAAATTACCAAAATACTAACATGAATAGTTATTAAATATAGGAAGTACTAGAGCAACAAACTCAATGATGCTCTTTGGGCTTATCATTCAACATGGAATCTTGCTATTGGGTATTCTCCCTATGAGCTCATGTACAAAATCCTTCCAATGATTTCCATCGAATTTGAGCTCCATACACTTTTCATAGCATGTGACCTTGACTTAGACTTAAGTCTATCCCAAAGAAAAAGATTAATGAATCTCAACACGATAAAAAAAAAAGAGATTAGTGGCTCTTTCATTGATTGAAGTGCACAAGGAACATAACAAACAATGTCATGATCTTAAGATTTAGAAGATAAAGTTTCAACCATGGGATAAGGTGCTCTACTAGAATCCCATGCACATGCCTCAATGGAAAAAATTTCAAATGTTATGGAAGGGCCTTACATTATATATGAAACCTTTCCACCTGGGGCCATGATGATATACCATCTTCAGAGCCTAAGTAAGAGATTTCTGGTCAACACCCAACAACTCAAACCTTTTCTTGAATCAAGAATAACCAGTTGAAAAAAATCCTTAGCTAATAGACATGCATGTTTAATTTTCCAGATCTCCTCTTTCCAACTTAGTCATGGGGGAGAAGCTCATCCATGTTGATACTATATGAGTGGTGCCTCAATTTTCAACTTTTTTTTTACATTGTTTTTCATAAATTTTTCATTTTCTTTCATATTTTACAATTTTTTCTATATTTTTCCTTATTTAGACTTTTCTTACATGTGTTCCTTTTCTTTAATGCCATTAAGACTTCGGTGGTGAGTACAACTACTGATTGATGATGGTTTGTAACTTGCATTGTTTACTTGATTGCAAATGACTAGATCTCATCTTAGAATTTTGATTTTAATTAATGGAATATTAATTTTTTCATGATATTAGGTACTCAGTTCACATCACACACCATTCCACACAACTCCATGGTTTTTCCTCATTTCAAAAATATGAGCTTCTTTCCTAATAAAAAATTACAATGAATTTTTGACCTTGGTACTTTCCAAAATTGGGACAAATTAAGTGGATGGACAAGGGTGTGGCTTTAACGGAATTTTTTACCTTTTGTGCCTACTTATCATTTGGGGTTACATGAGTGATTCTATGGATTCCTCACCATTCTTATGTCGACTAATGAAAAAGAAGAAATATTTTAGCATGGTGTGGTTCCCATTGGCAAAAAAAAGAAAAAAAACCACAATGAAAATTCAAATCACACCCCTTGGATATAATAATGGGCTAAAGGTACTAGTTATGGAGCTAGAAAGACATGTTACCCAAGTTTGATGGAATTCTTCTAACTAAGGCTCTTTTCAATTCCTACTTTTCTTTTCTTCTTTGTTTCAAATGGTGAGTTGTTTATGGGGATGTTCCTATACCTTGAAGGATGGAATGATCTTATGTACCAATGAAAAATAACTAAAACTGGATGCTCTTGATTTTGACTAAGAATGGAAGCTATCAGGTCATATTAATCACATCCTCAATAAGGGACTTCATGTGGCTTAAATGCAAAACTCCATTCCATACTCTCTCTGTTCTTTCCATGTACCACCTCATAGCCTTTTCTCATGATTGTATTTATGGGTTCATTTTGAGATGTTCTTAACTCTTTGATGGTTTCTCTGGTGATTCAAATTTTAACATTCCACAACCATTAATCATCCTTGGAGCCCACATACTCCTTCGTTTGAGGGCATGTAAGCTCATTAATTGCATAAGCTTGCTATGGGGAGGACCCACTTGCATACTACTTGGTTGGGATGGTTATGTTCCTTATCCTTTAGGCATTTTTCTTTCAAAACCTTTGTTTTCCACCTCAGTGCATCCAGTTTTTGCACTTGGTGATTAATATCTTTCTAAATATCCTTTTCAAACATATTCCTAGCCCTCTTTAAGCATTTATTCTTATTCTAGGTTTTTTTTGCTTCCTTTGGACCCTAATTTCATGGTAAAAACTCCTTTTCCTTAGTTTTTCAATTGTGAAAATTTTTGTTTTTGGCTATGTTGAGGAATCTTCATTGATGCAACACAAAAATAGTATAAGTATGCAATTGAAGTTAGGTAAATTTTCACATGTGTGTCATAACACTAGGGCATTTTTTGAGAATTTCAAAGCCTAGAGCCTTCCCAAGGCCATAACTTCCTAATTGCTTACCCAAATTAACTTGTTCTTCAACCCTTCAGCTACTAGAGGTGAGCTTTACATTGTGGGGACCATAAACATATGGTTTTTGATAAAAATGTTTTAAAATTTTTCAACCTCCCAAATAGTTTAACTAATAAAATAATACTAAACATCACTAATTCACCTAAGTTAAATCTCAGCAACAAAATTGGATATTCATTATAATAAAATAATATTAAAATAATCAATCTATCATGATCACAAATTAGCCTAAGTGTAACTAGCATGAATGGAAAAAAGGTATCAAAGTATTAAATATTACACATAAGACCCTAATCATTGGTTATGTTTGTGATCACAAATGGTCCTAAAGAGACTACAGGAAGAAGGACCATCCTAACCATGGAAGAAGTGGCCATGAGGGGAAAAAGATCAACAACCACAATTGCCCCAAAAAAGGTGAAGTCGAAACCCATGCCACAGGACCTCTTTGGAAGGAGCTCAAAGTGGAAATTTCTTGTTAGATTCCCACCATAGAAATAGGAGAGCCTAAGCAAGATAAGGTGTCAAGGCCTAGACTAAATCTAGAGGTCACCTTAACCAAGGCCTACCAAAGACCAATGTGTTCTAAGGAGGTCCAAAGTGTCATTCTTCATTCCTTCTTGGACTTGGTAGTAGAAAAGGTAAAGACACAATTGCAAGGATCTCCCATGTGGTCCATTCTCACTTCTAGTTAGGAGTGGTACATGAGAGAGACTTACCTCTTCTGAAAAATTGACAAGTGGATGCAACCATGAAAGTCAAGGACATTGGGGTAAATTTAGCAGAACTTTCTACACAAGAAAACCTCTACATCAAAATAAATGGATCTAACAATGCTATGGAGTGGTCTGTAAGGAGTACAGTGCACTCACTAAGGTAGAGAAGGCCTACTTCAAGATTGCGGCCTACCACCTAAACCTAATGGTAAGGCCACATACGATTGCTACTTATTTATCCATGCATGTGCTACTCTATGTGAAAAATTCTCTATCAACATTTCCTAGCTCATCTTCATGGAGATAGAAAAATGAATCAAAGAGAATGAGCAAGGGAGGAAGACGCTTCCCTTTCCATGTCTAATAAGAAAAATTTGAAAAAAGGGGAGGAATAGCCTATTATGTGAATGAGATGCTTCGCATGCTCCTACTACATCTTGGTAGAAGATGATGAAAGGTAAGGCAGCTACCAAGCTACTTGAAGAGGAGTGGCTATTACGACCACCACCTACTAAGAAAATAATGCCAAAGGCTCATGCAGCAATTGAGCATATGAGAAAGCTCCATGAGCAACTCCTAGAGTAGTAGTAGAGAGGACCAGGTGGTGGAGATCCCTCAGCCTACTAGGCAATGTTGAGTCACCTCAACAACGGAACATAAACCATTAGCTGGATGGAAGAGACTATTGGTATTTTCAACAGAAAGGATGTAGGCACTTGCAGGATCAAATCCAAGTGCCCAATAAGTGACAATGTTTATCCCTAGACAACAACAATTCCTAGAGATCTCTAGGAATGTCACCACTTTCTTAGTGCACTTGGAGGAGTGTGAGGGGTGACTATCTTGGTGATGCAACACCATGAACAAGAAATAGTAGTGAAGGTAATGGATGACCGAGTATTAGATGCATTGAATGCTATTGTGGCCATCATGTTAAACATTACTACACTCAAATATGTGCAGGTATATGTAAGAGAAAGAAGCATGTGGCTAAGTGGAACCTAACATGAGGAATTATTAGACTGATTAGTAGGAACCATGCAACCACTTTTGAAGATCTTCAATTCTTTGGAAAAAATCACTACTACCTAGTCAGAGATACTAGAGACCAAAGGAAAGCTCCTCATTAAAAATGTCCAACTTGTGGTAGCGATAATAAAAAATTGATTGTTGTTTGTCAAAGTTGCAAAATTGAGAACCTTCTTAGCTGATCCCACCATTCTTAGCCAAGCCATTACAAGGGATGAATCTTTTTTGTAGCTTTAGAACAAATTGAAAGAGGCTGAGAATGTAAGGGAGATGGTGGTCTTTGATGCATTCGTATCAAAGGCTCTTGCCATCAACATTGATACAGATTTTTTGCAACTTCACAAGGAAAATATAACTCTAACTAAAGACATTAAATGCCTATAAAATATCAAGGAAGAAAAGGATTAAATGGTTAAGTTTATGAAATAGAAGTAGAAGTAGCTTGCCATGGTGAACATGGATCTAAGGATGTTGGTAGCAAAGAATTGTAATCCCTCAATGGAGGAAGTTTGTACACTTCACCAAAAAACAACCATTGAGGTAGTTGCTTAAAAGAATGAGCCCCTAAAGTTTGAACAAGTTAGGAATCATTATAGGGACTAGGTTGGACTTCTCAAAGAGGTAAACGAAGATGAAATTCAGCTAGCCAAGGCGAAGATGAACGATGTCCTCCAACAACTCTAGTAAAGAGGCAATATATGGTAATCCATCTTTGATGGATTAAATGCCTACAATAAGATAAAGATATGCCTAAAGGAGTTCCAAATTGAGGAGATGACGGAGTACATGGAGTTAGCCAATCTCCATTATTCAAATTTGATGACACAAATAGTTGAAAGGATAAAGTCAAAGTTAGAAAAGTAGGAGACCAACTTGTACATCTTTTATGAGGCTAAGTTCAAGCATCATCATGACATCAAGAAAAAGCTATAAATAACTATTGTAGAGCTTGAATTTCTTATGAGTTAGTTTACAAACCAATGATTGGTTTCTAAGAACCTAGCTAGAAGAATTAATGACTACCATGAGCTGCACAACCTCATCAAGACATTCAATGTTGAGCATAAACAAGTTACAACCTAGTTCATCAATCTTAAGGAACTATTCCTGGTAATGCCTTCTCCATGGAACATCACTGTACCAGCCCATGTTGGTGATACTACATGGACTATATATGATCCTTGGAGTAAGGAGGAGAAGATAAAGGCATTGCTAGATGCCTTTTTCCTTCCACTTGAAGCAGCAGTTACAGTAGAATAGTAGAAACCACTACCTCAGCCTCAACATCCTAGGAGCCTTCACCTCTTGCCACTGTTTGATCTCCTCTTCATATTTGGCTATTAGAGGATTCTAATTGTTTAATTTTTTAGGTGTGTTCAATTTTTTTCTCTTAAACATCCATTTTTGTAATTGTTGTAATACCATACAATTTGACACTTAGATTCAGTTAGTCCATGATTTCATATCTTTCCAATTTTGTAAGAAGCTCAATCCTACTTTTGTTCACTCAAGGATGAGTTTTCAGTTAGACATAGGGGTATGATAAATCACTCACCGGACTGCATCAATAGGCATGCATCAATGCCCATCAATTTATC
Organism: Gnetum montanum; assembly: GCA_015680685.1. Lineage (NCBI taxonomy): Eukaryota > Viridiplantae > Streptophyta > Gnetopsida > Gnetales > Gnetaceae > Gnetum > Gnetum montanum. Next base: position 334,221 of record MNCI01004656.1, read on the forward strand.
CCTATTGATGCATCCCCATCAACATAGTGTCTGTCTCTACCTATATAAATGCATGTACCCACCACAATTATTGCACATTAAGTTAATAGAGTAGCCAAGTTCTTATAATTTTCTTTCGCCAGAGTTAGAATATTTTCCAAGTGGCCACATTAGGACTTCAAGGATTGTATGGATCCTTATCCAAACATCAACGTACCTAAACACTTGGATGTGCTAACAATAAAGACAAGATTCTTGGAACTCCTTACAACACTTAAGAATAGTCTAATATTTTCATGCATGTAGTTTATTGTTTATGCATTTTACAATCATTTCCCTAATTAATACACTTAATAATCATACATAACTACGACTCCTTGAACATATCGTTAATGCTTGGTAATCCCAGTGGTGTTATGCTTGGTTCATCCAGTAGCCTAACACTTGATAACCTAATAGCATTCCTAACGAGTTTAAGATGTGCATGGAAGGTGGGCCTGGATGCTAATGTTATAATAATTAGATTAAAATATTATATAGTCAATTAGTTAACTCACAATCAATTAGTTTCACACTTAGAATAAATAAAATAAAATATAGAATCAATAAAAATCATGTACCTTGGCTTACACTTAACCATACAATTGCACTCCCACAAGTGAAGCCAAGAAGATAATGATCATGCCTCTAAGTCATTACCTTGCTTGTTGTGCATTTAGGAGCAAAAGTCCAAAAAATTCAATTAGATCACTAGTGCAATGATTATGATTTGTATGATTGGGCATAAGGACTACTTGCCACTCATCCAATATTATCAATTTAATTAGGAGAAAACATTTGTTAGATTAGGGATAAGGACTAGATCTATTAATTTTAAATGACATTAATAAATATCTAAAATCAAGTGGCATTACTTTTGTAGGATCATAAAGCAACTTTAATATTGATTTTTTCTTTCTAGATTAGAGAATGTTGGCATCATGAAATGTTTTAAAGCATATGATAAATAATTAGATCTTATCATCATCCTTTGTACTTCATATTATTAATAGATACACAAAGTATTAGATATTCTAGAGATAAAGGCACTTTAAAATAACAACAAAAATAAAGAAGGATTTTCAAAATGAAATTAAGAAGATTTAGAATCCAAGTATGAGCTTTACAAAAGCTCTAATTACAACTATCCTCAATATTTTCAAAGGCTAAAATAAAAATAATTAACAATGGCTTAATAAAGAATGGAAGACAACTAGAATTTTCCTAAAGACTTCGAAGTCAATAGAGATTATCAATTAATATAGAAATATTATTTGGACTAAGAATAGGGAATTTGTCAAATAAAGACAAACTAGTTTATTAGAAATGGTAAAGAAAGATCCCATATGTTTTTAGAATATATTTTAAAGCAAGAGAAGAAGAAACTATCCTTTCTCTCTCAAAGATATTGAAATTTTTTATCAAGCTCTATTTCATATGAATGGCAAAACATAGGAATTTCATATCTATGGTAATACACTTTAGATAAAATGTATACTTCTAATAAAAATGCCTTCATTACTTATATGTCCCCATTTTGTGTGGATTTAGAATCCATGACATGTTATGGTTTTTTGTCGATATGGCTAACTATGACTATTTAATTGGCCAAGTAGTACACATGCAAATCCCTATTTCTTTTCCAAAGTGATGAAGCATCTAGTCATTACGTCAACTAGGCTAGGTTGATGGAGCCTCGTTAATGTGGCTGCATCAACGGTGTCACGTCGATGCATCTCTCCAAGCATTGACATGGCCTTGTCAACATAGAGTCTATTTCTGCTATAAATATAAATGGACCTACTACATTTATGGCATCTGATGTTCAAGTTGTAGTGAAGCTCTTGTAGTTTGTCTCCGTGAAAGTTAGAGTATTTCCCAAGTGTTTGTAGTAGGAGTTTAGAGAGTGTATGGCTCTTTATTTGAGCACTAATGTACCTTAGCCCATCGGTGTGACCAAAAATAAAGACGAGCTTTTTGAACATTCCTTGTAGCATTTGGATTAAACTCCTTAAGCATTAAAATTTTTTAATATTTTAACATCTTAATAATTCTAAAAGATTTTATTATTATCACTTTACAGTTATAGTCCTTGTTATGGTTTATGAGAACCATAAGCACGACCATCTTGAACATATATCTGACACTTGGAAACCCAGTGATGCCTAATGTATAGTATTCCAATAGTGGTT
>MNCI01004656.1:337065-567419 GCA_015680685.1 Gnetum montanum
ATTGGGCATTCAAGATTGAGTTGAGGAGTAAATGATGGAGGATCATGATAATCGGGACTATCGTCCAAATGAGTCACAATGTAAGTGGGACCTATAGTAGGCACAACATCATGAACAAGCAAAGGGCAAAAGGTCTAGTAACCCTTTGTCTCCACTCCTATGTCAGAACATATGATCCATCATATAGAGTTAAGGGTCAAGTAACATGGAGTTCCAAGATGTTGAGGGATCTCCTAGAGGAGATCATGATGAAGGAGAAGATAGACATGAAGATCAAGGCCATCTTCATGGGAGAGGAGGTGATCGAGATAGTGGCGATGGTAGACCTTCCTCCTCATCTCATTCCCTGCTTTCCACTTTAGCATCATCAAGTTTTGAATCTTAACAAAATAATCATAGGAGGGATCATGATGGGGATGATCATTGAGACTGACATGATCGAGGACACTGACCGAAATGTCATGACTGAGGGCATGAGCTGTCATGGAAGGATTACTGTCATGAAGGAGAGGTAGCAAAGACTATCATGGATGCCATGGCCATCGTCAGAACCATGACCATGATGAACCATTTCTTGCCACTTGAAACATGCTCAACATAGTAGAGGCAGTTCATATACCTACTAGGCATTTGCAAGATAGCCAAATCAAGCGCATCAATATGAACAACATTCCCAAGTTTGAAGGAGGATATAATTGTGATCCATAGACTCACTTGCAAGAATTTCATGATGCTTGCATTCTACAAAACATTGAAAATGAGTGGAAAAAACTCAAGCTATTCCCCTGAACACTCATTAAGAAGGAAAAAAGCTAGTACCAGTCTTTGGAGCCAAAGTTGATTAGATGATGGAGTATGATGCTGAAGGTCTTCAATGACAAATACCAAACTTACTCTAGGGTTTCTAATCTAAGATGATAAATCTAGAGGTGGAAACAAGGTAGCCACAAGCCCTTAGATGTAGCCATGAGCAAATATTACTCGTTGTTGCACCGATGCCCTGGTCATAGCTACTCTTAGCAGGAGCATCTCCAATGTGTCATAGATGGGCTCTATTTCAAAATAAGAAGGACCCTTGGTGTTTATGCTCAAGGATGGCTATCTGAGTTAAGCGCTCATTAGCTTCAACGATTAATTGAGTAGGTAGCCAAGGAAGAGGGGGAACTATGAAAATGGGAAAGTGCAGAGGAATATAATTGGGACCCTTCCATATGGAAGAGGAAGGTCTAGTTTTATGAAGATGAGAAGGAATCATCTCTGGATGCAATGGTGAATAGGAAGAATTTACCCATACAAAAGTTCACTTCTAAAATTTTGGCCAAGGTGGACAAGATGTGGGATTCCTTGGATGAAAAATTCTAAAGTATTCTAAAAAATTTTAAAGAATCCAAAGAATAATGTAATGATATGGATTGAAGAAGAAGAAAAGAGGCTGAATGTACCTACCACAAAGGTAAGGGTAAGGTTGCGGCAATAGAATAGGTTGCAGACTCATACATTGAGGAAGATGATGGATGTGACATATGCTAGTATGAACATCTGAAGGGATGTTGTCCTGTGGTGTCACATTTGCAAGAGTTAGGGGTGTGCGCTCTAAATCCTTGCTTAGCAAAAAGGCAAACACCCTGGAGATTGCCTTATCCCCAAGGAAATTTTAGGCAGTTCCACTAGCAACAAAGATATTATCCAAGTTGGCTCTACCACAATTGTATGAGCACTACCAGTAGTGGTAGCACCCACAGTCATGGGGGATGCCACCACCAAGGTAGCAGTACCCTTACCAGCGACCAAATCCTTATGGGTACTACACTCAATAGCCAATCTCCCTGTGGGACTCTTTTAGTCATGTAACCTTTCAATATAATTACTACCCTCTAGAATACTTTTAGGCCCAATATTTATCACCTAAGGGAAAAAACCCACATCTACACTATCCTGCACCATTTTCTTCTACCATACCTATTCATTAGAACTCAACTCAGCTATCTCCTACCCTAACCATGTAGGGAGAAATACCTCCACAGCCATAGCAACATCATGCCATGAGGGTTGTCAATTTACAACTGACTTCCTAGCTGAGTGGGTCCAAATCAAAACCACCAAATTTTTTTTTCTAGCTTAATAACCTAAACACACCCTCACACTCATCTACAACCAATGCCTTTCAATCTCTAACTACCTCTGATACTCAATCCTTCAAGCAATCTTTGAACCAAACACCTTCCAACATGTAAACTGTCATATTAACATATGTTGTGAAGGATTGGATTAAGGTGGGTGATCTCCCTCAAAAATTGGTTGATCTAGGAAGCCCCCTCATATACCTTTAGGTAGCAAGAAAATATCCATGCAAAGATCTTTTGGATTCATGGTTAGGTGTCAACCTAATTTTACATGATATGTACAAGACCTAGAACCTACCCTTGTTGAAGAAAAGCAACATTTGACTTGAGTTCATAGGCCAATCTATCACTGTTCCCTTGGGATTGGTAGAAGATATTGTGACCACTGTTTGTGGATGTTCCTACCCTACTAATTTCCTAGTGATTTGTTTCGATAACTAGAAGGGGGATTTCTTGATTATAATGCGAAGAGCATGGATCAACACGATGGATGCACGTTTGGGACTCCAAGATCTCTCCCTTGAAATCTCCAAGGAAAATCCTTTTGGGAAGATCAAGAAGAAGTCTGTTCCATGCATCATGTACAATGATTTCAGGTGCAACTATGTGTAGAAACTCTGGTCTGTTGAGTAGACATCCTTTGAAATGTATAGTCGGTGTGCTCCCGAATGACAAATTCAACAATGCATGTACATAGCAACCACTAATCAAGAAGGTACCCAATGGCTAACTGCTAATTATGATAGCAACAACCTATGCATAGAACCCTTTGAGAGCCTTGTATGTACTTATATGGGGAGCATAGATGAATTGGAATAGGTCCATCAGCAACTTTCCACCACTAATGATGCTACTAATTGGGGAAAGTTGTAGATCCCTGAAAGATTTAAATAAGAGCCCCTAGAACTAAAGCCCTTACCAGTCAATCTAGAATATGCATTCTTGCAAAATAGTAAACCGATAATAATCAATGCCACTCTTGCTCCTGGGTAAAAGAAGAAGTTGCTAAGGATGGTGAATAAGTGATTGACTACCTTTACATGGTCATATTCTGATTTAATAGGGATTGATCCTAGGGTATGCCAACATCAAATCTATATCGACCCTTCCATGAAGCCATGAAGATAGGCACAAAGACGATTGAATCCCAAACTTAAATAGATCGTCAAAGATGAAATTGAGCAATTGTTGAAGGTAAGATTCATCTATCCCATTGCAAATAGTGAGTGGGTTAGCCCACTCATTATTATGCCAAAAGGATGGTAAATGGAGGGTTTATATTGATTTTCGATTACGAAACATGGAAACCTTTAAGGATCATTTTCCACTTCCATTTGTGGACCAGGTGTTGGATACCATGTCAAAGCATTATTACTATAGCTTCTTGGATGGTTATAGTGGCTATAACCAAATCCAGATTGCACCAGAGGACCAGGGCAAGATAATTCTTATGAGCCCCTAGTGGACTTTCACATACAAGAAGATGCCCTTTGGCCTATGCAACATGCCCACAACCTTCCAATGCCTTGTCCTTAGCATCTTCTAGTAGTAAATTGACAATGGTGTAGAAGTTTTTATAGATGACTTCTCCACCTATGGGGCAACATTTGAGTAAGCCTTGGACTGCCTTGAGTAGGTTTTGAAGCGATGTGTAGAAACTAACTTACGGCTCAACTTGCAAAAGAGCCACCTAATGGTCCAAGAAGGCATTGTTTTGGGACATCAATTTTCACAAGTAGGGATTGAAGTGGATCTTGAGAAAATTAGGGTTATCCAAGGAATTACCAGTCAGTCAGGAACTATAAGGGATGTTTGGTCATTCCTTAGACACATTGGTTACTATCGATGCTTCATCGAGAATTTTTCAAAGATCGCCAAGGCATTGGTGGAGCTGACCAAGAATGATGCCCCATTTGCCTAGACTAGGAAATGTGAATCTGCATTCCAAACACTAAAGCAAAAACTCATAGAGACTCCAATTCTATGAGCCCTTGATTGGTCTAGACCATTTTACATCATGACAGATGCATCTAATTATGCATTGGGAGCCATGTTCACATAGTTGGATGACCAAAAGAATCCATATTATGTCCACTGTGCAAGCCATAGTATTGTGGGTTCTTAGCTAAATTACACCACCACCAAAAAGGAGTTAATAGTAGTGGTGTTCACCTTGGAAAATTTCTATCACTATGTGCTCGAATATAAGGTGTTTATGCATACGGATCACAATGCCATCTAGTTCATCATACGGTGGCTCATGATTCTTCAAGAATTCAATATTAATATGGTAGAAAAAAAGGGAATTGATAATGTGGTGGCCAGTCACTTGTCTTGGTTACAATGGAATAGCACAAAGGAAGAGAGCCCACTCTCTAACTAGTTTCCAGACGAACTTCTCTTTGCTGGAGTAGTCATGAAGGAGGTTAATTCAGAAGTGAATTTGATTAATGACATCCTTACCTATATTCTTATACAAGAGCTACCAAAAAATCTGGATCATTGAAAAAAATAACAATTTCTTCATAGAGCCAAGCACTTCATGGAAATTAATGGATCCCTTTACAAGGTGTGTGTAGATGGCTTGGTTCGATGGTGCATCCTTGATGCAGATGAACTGCACATCCTCCAAGATGCTCATGAGGGCCCTTGTGGGGGTCATTATGTAGGAAGGTTCATGGCCATTAAGATCCTACTCATAGGATACTACTGGCCTACACTCTTCAAAGATGCTCAATGATTCGTTCACTCTTGTGATCGATATCAAAGAGATGGTGGGATGACAACAAGAATGGAGGGACCTCAATAGTGGATTTAGCCATTCAAACCCTTTGACATTTGGGGCATCAACTTCATGGGCCCCATCACACCCATGTCAAATGGGAAGGTGTACATCATTGTTGTGGTGGACTACTACACCAAGTGGGCAAAGGCAGTAGTTCTTAACAACTGTTCCTCAACCGTAGCCATGCAGTTTGTCGAACAGCAAATCATGAATAGGTTTGGGGTGCCGTGTGCACTCATTTCAAACAATGGCACTCACTTCACAGGTGCTACTTTTTGTAAATTCATGCAGCATTTGGGAGTAGAACATAAATTAACAACACCCTATCACCCCCAAGACAATGGGCAAGCTAAGGTCACAAACCAGGAGATTACAAAAATTCTAACTGGGATGATTAGCAAATATAGGAGGGATTGGAGCACAAAAATTAATGATGCCCTATGGGCGTACCACTCAACTAGGAAACTTTCTATAGGCTACTTCCCTTACGAGTTGGTGTATGCAAAACTACTAATGATCTTGATTCAGGTAGAACTTTGTACACTATCCATTGCAACTAACTTAGGTCTTGACTTATCCATAGCACAATGTGAACAAATCATCAACTTAAATGTGCTAGATGAGAATCGATTGGTAGCCCTATCATCAAATGAGGTGCATAAGGAATATAATAAACAATGTCATGACCTTAGGATTTGGGAGGTAACATTTCAATGTGAAGATAAGGTTCTTTATTGGAACCCCAGACATGTGCAGCAATGGACCAAGTTTCAAACACTGTGGGAGGGACCTTATATTATTTCCAAGACCTTTCCATTTGGAGCCCTACTCATACACAAACCTAACAAGCCAACCAAAAAATAGTTGGTAAACATGCAGTAATTAAAACCCTTCCATGAACTACACCAAACCAGTGTTGCTACCATTTCGTTGAATGGTCAACCACATTCTGTCTTTCAAATCTTCTCCTCCAAGCTTAGTTGTGGGGGAGATCGCTACCCATACTAAAATAGTTGAATGGGCCTCTTAGGTATTTTCTTTATTTTTTGTTTTACACCATTGTTTTTATGTTTGAATTTTCATACCTACTCTTTATCTTTCTTATATATATAGATATATTTCACCTTTATTCATTCTGTTCTATTTTATGTTAGTTATTCCCCTCTGTCTATTTTTGCTAATAAAGCTATCTTATTACCATAGGATGTGATGGTCTGATGGTTGCGCCCAATGGGGACATGCTTGTTATGGTTGCCTACTATATCTAGTTCTCACCTTAGCATTTTGGTTTTAGGAAGCTAAGTTATACATTCATTTCATTTAATAGGTAGTGAGTCCATGTCATCCACCCATCCACACACTCTATGATTTTCCCTATTTTGGAAACATGCAATCCCTCTTTCATTCAAAATAACTTTAAATAATTTATGGCTTGCATAGTTTCCCAACTTGAGAAGGATCCAATGGGTTGAACAATGTGTGATTTCAAGGGAATGCAACATTATTTATGCTTTTCTATTCCCTTATATGCAAACATGTTCTTATGAACTTCTTACCATTCCATATCCCTTCATAATTGGAAGCTACATAGCAATCTATCCTTGCATGGTGAGGTTCTCATCCTTCAAAAAAAAAAAAAAAAACAAACAAAAAAATGATGAGGATTCAAAGCACACCACTTGGACAAAATTAAATCGATGTGCAAATGCTTGGGTCTTTGCACGTTGTGGTTCCTAGTTGAAAAGAAATAAAACAAACAAAAAAAAAGAAAAAAACATGGGAATTCAAAGCACACACCTTAGACCAACCCTAAAGGGCTACAAGCACTAGTTATGGGACTTGTCTTGTCCCCTCTAAATCAAGCCCTTTCTCACTTCCTATATCTCATCTATTTTGGAATGGTAGTTATTTTATGACAGCACTCTCATGTTTCAAGGGATGGACTAGTCTTATAATTTTGATGTGAATTCATTGAACATGGTTGGTTTTGGTCTAGATTGAGGATGGGTCCTACCAGGTCACTTAATCATGAACTTCACAAGGGATTTCATGTAACCATGATTAGCAATTCCATTTCACATGTTCCAGTTCCTTCCTCAATTACTCTCCATTATTCACCTCATTACCAATTTTATGTTTTGATCATTTGCCTTGATTTGATAGAACTTGTAAATCCTTCAATTGGTTCTTGTGGGTGTGAGTATTAACTTCTGATGGCCATTAATTAACTATTGGGCCCACGAACTCCTATGTTGATGATGTGCAAGGGCACATAAGGCTAAAGACTACTATGGGAAGGACTCACTTGCACATGCTTTGGTCCTAGTTGTAAATCTCCTAACCCTTTGATATAGTTGGTCAACCATTTTTATGCTACCCATCATCTAGCTCTTCATCCACCAAGTCCCCTATAATGACATTCTCCTAACTTTGACTCTTCGTTTGACATGAACATCCCTTCCTTATTATTCCATGATGTTCTCAGGTCTCTTAGCTTTCGCATGACTCCAGTTGTGTGCCACAACTCGTAGATTTGGGCCTTTACTTCATTATTCAATGGTGGTAAACGTAGCTAAATAGCTACATTAACGCAGCCCTATATACGTAGCGCCCTACGTCAACGTAGCCCCATTTACCCAGCCCCATTGAGACAATGACTAAACCCCTATATATACATGCGTTATGCCTTAGAATGTTTTCCATTTGCTCATAACGCTAGGGGATTTTTTCAAGTTTTCCACATCCAATCTTCTTCCTGAGCACATCACCATCCTACTGCTTATCCACATCTACTTGTTCCTTCACTCTTTTGCTACTAGAGGTATGCTCTACCTCATGGGGGCCTATGATTTGATAGATTGGGACATGATGGCTAATCAAAGCTTAACGCATCCTAGGAACACGATGGCTAATTAAAGCGTAAAGCACCACCCTAGGGTAATCCAAACACCTAGGGACATGATAATCCAAATACCTAGGGTTAATCAAAATACCACCTTAGATCACACAAAATGTAAGTGTCACTATCATAGCCAAGCCATCATGAGAAGGTATCTTATGCCATTTTGGGGCAACATGCACATATTTTAATTTGTGGTTATGCTATGAGGAGGAATTACCAAAACCAAGACATCCAAGGGAGGAAGGACTATCACAACCTTGGGAGAAATGACCTAGAACTAAATGGGGATGGGCCACGCAACCTCAAGAGCACATAGAGCGCTCACATGCAACTAGCCCTCTCTGTGAGGAACCTGACATGGAATCTGTTTGTCAAATTCCTAAAGAAGAGGTTCCCATAGAATAATCATGGGGGGACAAGACTCCAACAAGAGTTCCAAGGCTTGAGGTCAACTTGACCAGGGCCTACCTTAATACTATCATGCCAAAAGAGCTTCAATGAATGGTCCTTCAAGAGTTAAGCTTCAGACCATTCCTAGAAAGTGCACTAGAGGAAGTCAAAACTTAGCTATAGAATTCTCCCATGTGGCCAATCATCACATCTAGTGGTGAGTGGTACTTAGGGAAAACCTATCTTTTCTAGACAAATTGACAGTTGAGGTTGTGAGTAAGAATCAAAGATATCCATGTATCTTACTCTATAGAGGCAATCACGCAAGCCCTTGCATTTCCTGAGACCAGGGTTGATGTGATAGAAATTTCCAGACAAGCAGACCCCAAGGTAAAAACGGAGTGGACTAGGTGATGTTATGGGGTGGACTATAAAGAGTTCGGCACATTGACCACCACATAATGAGTTTACTCCAAAATTTCATCTTACCACTTAAATCCAATGGTAAGACCCAACAAAATCACTACCTTCTCTACTCGTGCATGTGCCACCTTAAGTGGGAAATTTCCCATTAACCTATCACACTTACTCTTCTTAGAAATTGAGAAACGGTTCATGAGAAATGAATGTGGAAGGCGAGCTTTACCCTTTCCTTGCCTCATTAGAAAACTATGCAAATGGGCATGGATAACCTGATTTGCCAATGACATACTCCATCATGCTCTAGTTGCCTCATGGCATGAGATGATGAAAGATAAAACATCTTCCACAACAAGAATAGAGGAAGAGTAGCCATCACCTCCACCATCCACACTAGCAACAGGGTCAAACTCATGCATGATCGTAGAGCACATACACAAGATCCAATAGTCACTCCTATGTCAACAGAAGCAATAGGCAGGAACTAGCGGTGGTGGAGACCCTTCAGTGTACCATCCTACCTTGAGCCATCTAGAGAAAGTGGCTTGATCTGTGAGCCTGTTGGAGAGGGCAGGGCCGATGCTTTTAGCTACATGAACACAAGTGCCCACAAGAATAAACCCTAGCACTTGAGAAGTAATAGTGTCACTAACCCAACAATTATTTTCAGAAATTTTAGGGAATGCTGCTACTTTCTTGATGCGTTTGGAGGAGGGTGAAGGGGAAATTGTCTTGGTAATGTAGCATCAAGGATACGAAGTTGCGGTAGACATGGTCATCGATATAATCGCCATGGATATTAATGCACCTGCAATGCCTATACTGGATGTACATGGGCTTAGAGATGTGTAGTGTCTATAGGTACTCAGAGTGGTAGACTTAGTCTAGCACAACACAAAGAATTTTTGGACCAACTGGTGGAAACTAGGCAACCACTTCCGAATATCTTCAACCTTTTGGAAAAAATCACTACAACCTAGTAGGAGCTACTTTTCGGAAAAAGGCAAATGCCTCATTCTAGAGGGGCAACTGGAAGTAGCTCAGGCAGATAATCAACGCTTAGTTGCAGAGGTTGCCCAACTGAGGGTCCAACTTGACGATCTAGTGATAAGCAACCATGAAGTCACCACAGATGAAGCTCTTCAATAACTTCAAATCAAACTCGAATAGGTCGAGTACAAATGACAGTCAGCGATCTTCAACAAGTCCTTAGTGGAAGCACATTCTTATCATCTAGATAAAGACTTGACAGAGGTTCATCAGGAAAATGTTGGGTTGATCGTTGAAGTTCATTTCCTGTGCAATGTTGGTCTCAAAAATCAACAAATGAAGGATTTTATATACCAACAATAGAAGGAGTTGGCTAGGGTAAACACCGATGTAAGGAGATTAGCTACCGAGAATTGCAATCTATCAATGGAGGAAGTTTTAGCCTTGTGATAGAAAATAACCATTGAGATTGTTGCTTGGAAAAATGAGCCCTCAAGTTTGAATGAGTGAAAAATCACTACACGAACCAATTGGGGTTGCAAAAAGAGGTTAACGAAAGAGAAATCCAACTCACAAAGCTAAGATGAATGAAGCCCTCCAATAGCTCAAGGAAGGAGGCAAGGTGTGGCAACCCATCTTTGATGGGTTAAATGCCTACAACCAAGTTGAGATTCATCTCAAGGAGCTGCAAATTGAAGAAATGATAGAATAAATGGAACTAGCCAACCCTCATTATGCAAACCTTGCCATGCTTATAGCTAGGAGGTTGTGTTCAGACCTTGAGAAGCAAATGGCCACCTTGTATTTGCTATACGAGGGTGAGTTCAAGGCACATAAGGAGATAGAGTAAAATCTAGAAACAGCAAATGTGGAACTCGAAGTTCTTCACACTCTCTTTAAGGGGCAACGCTTTATTGCGGAGAACCTAGCCTAATGAATGGATGATCACTAGTGGCTGCAAGCATCAATCTAAGTGTTTGACATCAAACGAAAACAATTTGCAGCCTAGTTCATCAATTTAAAGGAGCTCTTCCCTATGTTTCCATGTCCTTGGGAAGTTCTTATTCTAGCACACATTGGCAAAGCAGCTTGCATTGTGAACAAACCTAGAAGTAAGGAGGACAAAATGAGGCCTCTGTTGGAGGCTTCCAATTAACTCTGGAAATTGCAACAGCTGTAGGACAACCACAACCACCGCCTCAACCACCATTTGCACCTGAAGTTGGTGAGGGCCCATCAAAACCACTGCCACTAGGAACTGTATGATCTTCTTTAGTAACTTCAACATCTCNACAAACTTGAGGATGAATTTTCACTCAGTCATGAGGGTATGATGAAGTATCCAGTCGTTGCATCGATTGGGCCATGTCGACGGAGCTTTGTTAACACAACCACGTCAATGGGTTCATGTCAATGCATCTCTCCAAGTGTTGACATGACCTCGCCAACGCAGATTCTATTTCTACTATAAATATGTGTGCACCTATTGCATTTATGACATTTGATGTTCAAGTTGTATCGAAGCCCTTGTAGTTTGTCTTTGTGAAAGAAAGAGTATTTTCCAAGTGCTCACAGTAGGAGTTTGGAGAGTGTATGACTCTTTATTCAAGCACTAATGTACCTGAGCCCATTAGCGTAACTGGCAATAAAGACAAGATTTTTGAACATTCCTTGCAGCATTTGGATTAAACTACTTAAGCATTGAAATTTTTTAATATTTTAAAATCTTAATAATTCTAAAAGCTTTTATCATTATCACTTTACAATTATAGTCCTTGTTATAGTTTATGAGAACCATAAGCACAACCCTCTTGAACATATATTGGACACTTGGCAACCCAGTGATGCCTAATGTTTGGTAACTCAATAGTGGTTTGGATATGCTTAGGATGTGCACGGAGGATGGGATCAGTTGTTTATGCTAGGGATAGTTAAGTGGTAGAGTAGAGCAATCATAAAATTAGATAGTCTTTCATTTTCTACATTAGAAAAATTAGACTTTAAGAATTAAAAGAAAACTTATAAAAATCAATGGCCTCAATCTCACTCAACCATCGTTTAAATCATAAGTGAGGTTGGGAAGACAACGACCACTGTAACTGAGGTTTTGCTGGCTAGAATTCTATGTACATAAGTGCTTGCAGTCTTTGGAATTCAACCGGGTTACACGTGAATGCTCATGATTCGTATGGTTGGGTGTAGGGGTACCTTATCGCTCATCACAAAGCCATAGTCTTTGACAATTAATTTTAGTTGCACATGCTGTCTAGCTAGCTCCAGGGTACCCTTATTGCTATTTCTTTTCCAAAGCCATAGTCTTTGACAATTAATTTTAGTTGCACATGCTTTTCAGCTAGCTGTAGGGTTCATGGCTATGCGCTAGGGATTCATGAATCCTATGAAAATTTTACGACTCGTGTGTGTTTGAAGGTGGAGCACAAACAAAAGCACGTAAGATTCTCTATGGAATCCTTTAATTTAATTTAAATTAAAAAAAATATTTAATAGAAATAAAATGTGTAAAAAACTAAAAAATATTTAATTTAAATATTTTATTATTTTGTAATTCATGTTCCTACTTGCAAACCCGTTTCAAGTCTTTGCATATGCTTGCATACCCAAATGCAAAATGAATCGTGAATCCTCAATTCCTTGCTTCCAAGAATTAGATCTATTTGATGCATAGGTTCATGGGAATGCCATGTCAATTAAAACTAGATGCTATGCCATAATAAAAAATAATGCATGACAAATAACATATGTTGTGACCATTTGATAACTTTAAATATTAACCATGCTCCAATTGACGGAACCCTAAGGGTTAAACAAAAACGAAAACTAAATCTTTGGCATGGATCAAATGGAATATGAACATGAATAACAGCATCACACTGGGCATTTGAATGCGCAGACCATTTTTTCTGTACTTCATTAGAAACCTGAGCGAGCGTCGGTTGTTAAGTTAGGTTTAATTTTCCGTGGGTACTCGTCCCAAACACACAAACCAGGAATGAGGCATTCCATGTGCATGAGTAGATTTTCTTTCGTTTTATTAAACATGTTAGATTTAATCTATCTTAGAACCGTAAATTACCCATCAAAGTTTTAAAATTAATTTCATAGGTTTGTAAACATTAAAAAAAATATTGAACGGTTATAAAATATTAACCTTCTTATGTTTTCCTGGATAATACAATATTGAACTTCAAAACATTTTTAAAATGGTGTACGTTTTAGATGAAGCTGATAATATTTCACCTTTAAAAAAAATGGACCGTATACTTCACTATGGAACAGTCCTCAAAAAATGGACCGTATACTTCACTATGGACCGTAGGTAGAATGTTATATATGAATACTATCTGCAAAATGACTGACGATAACCCATCAACGTTGCAGACAATGTAACTTTGAATTTGCAAGCAAGCTTTGGTTTTGTTTAACCTAGGGTGCTCTGCTGACTGTATGTATGAATCCTGCCAAAACCGGAAAAGATAATATGGCTTAGCTTTAGGCGAAGTCGCTATTATGGTACCTGTCTCATTGTCATTGGTTACTTTAATTGTTAATGTTCCTTTGTTAGTTTAATTTTCGTGGTTCACTAAGACTGCGATGCCTTCACATTGCAAATATGTTACACTGTATCACATCATAAGAAGGATAAGAGTCAAGAATTCTACCGCAAAGATTTTACTTTAAAAGAAATGTATATGGTGTGCTGTGACCCTGCAGGCATACATCATACCTCGTGAAATGCGTAGTGAAATGCCTAGATTATTATTGTTGTGATGGCTTTTTTCATGTAACAAGTAAAGTGCATTTATTACAGGCATGGTACAGATGACAATGCCTTTACATTGGAAAACAATGTTTCATTGTAAAAGTCAAGATAGCAATCTAAACTCTACCTCATAAACCTTATCTTTTTACAATGGCAATCGGAACTCCAATCATAAACCTTATCTTTTTATGATGTACCTAACTCACATTTATTGTAAAATTTGTAGATTGATGGTTAAAACATAAGGAATAAACATTGTAATTAGAGAGAAAGAGTGTAATTGTTACAACAGATTTTGTGGATCAAGGATGTAATGCTACAAGATTATAAAGGATATTAATTTCTATAGTCCATGTTTCTGCTGCATTATTGTGAATACGCAGCAAGTTGCAATACTTTTTGTGTGTTACAGGTACGACATGGAGGCGCATCTGGTTCACCACGCGGGAGATAAGAAAGCTGTGATCGGAATCCTGTACGAGTATGGTAGCGATGATTTATTCCTGAAGAAACTGGAGAAATACATTCCATTTCTGAAGATCACGGAGGAGCTCGATATAGGGCTTGTTAACCCTATGGATCTGGTGTATGATGACTGGAAAACAAACTATTACACATACAACGGCTCTCTTACAACCCCTCCTTCCACTGAAGGTGTCTTCCGGATACTACTTCCCATCGTAAGAATTCACAAAGCATCTGATTGCTACTACACTTCAAACTCACTTAAACCCTAGCTCATCTGAAATTTTCCATAGCATTGGTATCCAATAATCTCTTACCAATAATCTGAAGACAGACTAAGTACTTAATTACCGTTCTTTGTTGTGGAACAGGTGAGGACTGTAGGCCGGGAACAAGTCAAACTTTTGCAATGGACTGTGAATCCTGTAAGAACGGAATAATTAATTGCTGTGGAAATACTGAATTTTCTGTAACCTTACCATTACTGCTTCATTTTTTGTTTGGGTGATGTCTGCTGGTTTGGGAATGTCCAGGGATACCAGCATAACGCCAGGCCCCTTCAGCCACTCAACCGCAGGTTCATCTTCGACAACGGGCTCCGATTCAACTACTGGTGAATCAATCAAACCATGCAAATGCAGAATATCCCACGTCAATAAAGCTTTCAGTATTATGGCCGAGCCTCTGTAATTAAGTGTGGGTTTCGTCTCTATCTCCCAATCTCCCATTCCCCGACTTGGGCTTCTCCCGTACTTTCTTACTCGTGATAAATTCTCTTGTAGTTGTTTTCCGTAGTTTTGCAATAGATGCTGTGTACTTAATAATAAAGCTGATGGTATTATTCTTAAGGGCTATATTAGGAGTTAATTCCAAATCAATTACTGCATGTTTCACGGTCATCACTGAAAACATGAAGCAGCCAAGTTTTTGCTTCAAAAGAAGAAAAGGTCTAACAACCAAATGGAAAGATCTAACAACCAAATGGAAAGAGAGAACAATAAAAATCATATAAATATTTAAATTTTATTTTTATACAAGGTAACCATATAGTATGGAACATATAGGGCTTCAATTAAATAAACTTATAATATACTTTATTTATCTTAAGATTCAAGTCACTCTATTTTACTTAATAGATAAATGTATCTCTACATAAACCTAATGCAAGTGTAAGAATTTAAAAATCCTATAAAAGGACATTATATAAATTATGCAGATGGGAAAATATCCTAAGTAAATTCTTTGGATAAATTAATATAAAATTACACTTTTTCAATAAAATTCTTGCAAGGTCAATCAAGCAAAATAACATGGTGACCTGATAGTGTATATATTGATTTTATCATTTCAAAGCAATATAAATAAAGTGTATACTAATTGGTGAAGCATTTGCATGCATGTATAAATATGAAATTTTTCCCACTTACAATACAAGTTTCTTCAAATGTCTTTTCTAAATTACCATGGAAATTATTTGACAATGAGGCATTAGTCCAATGGTAAGACTCTTGACATATAAGCCCCAAGTTGCATGTTTAATTCCAATGAAATACACTTATGAATGAATTTTATAAAAGGATTTCTGAAACTATTGTGGTCTAACAAATCCAAAAGGTCTTAGTGCATATATTTTTGGCCAAAGGACAATTACCAATTGCTCAGCCATCCTCATAGAAAATAAACAATTATCATTGTAACACTAAGGTAGATAAACTTTGTCATGAAAATTATCATGAGTACATAATGGTAGAATGGAAAGCTAGTTTTGCACAAACAACCACTAAAACATTATTTAAAAATTTTTGCATGGTGATATAATTTTGGGACTTAAGCTCTATAAACACCATGGCAAGGATTATTTAGGGAAGAAGAGTTAAAGCCCCTTGAATCCTAATAATATTTTATGTATTAATAGGTTGATTTGCTTCCTATGAATTTTGGATTTCATTAGTTGAGTGTTAACTTACAAACTTCTTGCATCTTTAATATTTGTTTGTCTTACTATTTACTATATACTTCTTTCTCCCCTTTACTCATGAATTTGTCATTTTATTCTCCTTGTTTACTTCATAGTTTTGATTTTTGTGAGTTTTCAAGATGCTTTATTATGTTATATTCTTTATTTCATGAACTATCTTTGATGCACAAATTACAAAAATTATCCTATTTTTAACTACGAAGAAGTCTTAGTTTTCAAAATGTTCTAACATCTACCCCTTTTTTAAACATGTGGAACTTACTTATTTTCTATTCTTAAAAATTGATTGATTATATTAGGTAAAAACAAAGCAAAATTGGAGGCAACCCTTCCATATAGGTTGGAGTAATACTCTAAACATTGGTCAGTTATCTTAGGCCATGTTTCACTTACATTGTCAAATGCTCTTCCTCTTATACACCTTTTTTTTTAGTTTCATGTTGAATGTTGTAATGGACGAACCCATTTAAGGGCCACAAATTATATTTTAGGAAAGATTATCAATGAAATATTTTCCTAGTGTTAACACTCTTAGCCTAGCAAACCTAAGTTAGTTTCAATTTTACTAGATAGCACAAAGTTATAAATTTAAAAAAATTCATATAAAAGAATTTTAAAACTGGTTTGATAGATCCAAGGGATCTCAATGGACCTAACTAAAAATTTTAGTTTCATTATCTAATTATGCAAAGTTATAAATGTCCTAGTTAAGTATGTAAGAAATTGTAAACAAATGGATTAAGACTTAGTGAAAGGTCATGACTATTTCTTATGACAATCCTTGAGTATGTCGCAGAGAGGTTCAAATACAACAAGGTAGAAAATTTAAAAGTTTGAATAATAAAAATATGTAAATATTAATAGAACCATTCATTTATAGTGACAATAAACTAAGAAATGATCTAACTACTAAAAATGAATTAAAACCATCTTTCTAGAGCATTTGGCTTAAATGATTTGCAAGCTATCAAAGCTATTGCTGATTCATGGATACTTCCTCAAGATAATAAAGAATTTAATCCAACAAAGATAAAACCTTACAAAGATGAAAATATGAGATTTTCATCAAATCTAAGATATTTCATGTTTCTAGTTAAGAAAACTTAGGATATTCATGGGGATTAAAAATCATAGCATGGGCTTCTTGCAAATGATTATCATGCCATTTGAAGAAACGGTAGAGTTATGCTTTAGCTTGTTGTACAAGTTCCTAGGTGGTTGCATCTTGTGTGGTTGAATCCTACAATAAATAGAAGAAGAACCCTATACAAGAAAGATGAGCTAGAATGATAAAAATAATATAAAAAATGAAAAGAAATATAAAAAGATGTACAAAAATCATCAGTAGTGGAGTTTTGAAGCTTGGTTACAGATGAAGAATGAGAGCATTGGGTAATAGAGGAAACATGACTTGAAAGTGCATGTGACAATTGAGAAAAATACGACAAAAGGGATGTATTTTTAGTTTTTGAAGTAATAGTTAATATTAGAACATATCAAATTGTAACATGTATATTCTAGAACACTTCACCTTGGTATGTGCATGTTGGTCTAAGCTATGTGTGTGTTGGTTGAATAGCTATGGTTATATCTATGTAATTAGATTTAACTCTTATTCATGATGTCTTTGGCTGATAGCATAGTTTTTCTTGGTTGGTGTTATGTAATATGTAATAGTAATAACTTATGCTTTGGAGATGCTTTTGATAGCATGTTAATAATGTATAATATATGGCTTGGTTGAGAGGAATTTCATATGCTTGATATTTGATGCATTTTATGGTTATGTTAGTTATACTCTTATGCTTATGATTTTAGTTTTATATGTGGACTATTCTTATTAGGCTTTATAGCTAGGAACCATGATGTTGAGGAAGTGGCATACATGGAGGATTATTTGCCAAGTATGATGAATGTCATGATATGTTGGTTATGTATGTGATGCATACATTTAATTGTTATTTTATATGATTTTTTATCATGACATTTTGGACTCCATTACATGTGTTGAAATATGTGTTATTAAAGATATTTATTTCATTACATCTCCAACATATTTATTGGTGTAACCCTTGTGATGAAACAATGGAAATTGTAACTCACACTATATACATCCATGTCCAATTTATAAATTTTATTTAAGTGATGGAAAATGATGTATTTCCAAGTTAACCCATCATAATCGAAGGTAATACAACTAAAATAGTTAATAAGTATTATTAACAAATTTAGCTAAGATTTAATGAAAACATTAATTGCTTCTTCACTATGGGAATGGTGACACCATAATAGTGATATTAGAAAAATGGTAACAATGAACATGATGATAAAGAAATTAAGAAAACATAAAATGAAATTGAAGGGTTTGAATATCTTTAACACTCTTCATTAAATAAAATATGAGTTTTTTTGATAAAAATTGTAAATTTAATTTAGTTATAAATTTCTTGAAATTCATAACACTCCATGGTTTGGTAAATTTATCAACAAGATGATCATTAGTGTTGATCTTGACTTATAATCCATCATATGATGTTCTTTCAATAAATCCATAATAATATTATCAACATATATTAACATTATTACAATCATCTGCGAATCCTTTGGTTTCATAACATAATGATCGATATCTGAATTTGATCTTTTGAACCCCAATTCATGTCTACCTTGATCACACATTATGTACCATTTTTTTAGAGCTTGATCTAACCTATAAAATAACTTTTCTACTATGAAAACACATTTAGGAAACCTTGAATAATCCACAAAGCCTTTAGGTTGGTATATAAAAATTTCTTCTTATATATCTTCATTTAAAAAAGTATACTTAACATCAAGTCGATATAATTTTTAATTGTAGGAGTAGCTATGAATAAAATATACCTTATAGTCTACTACTTTATATTGGGAGAAAAGATTTTTTTATAGTCAATATATTTCATTTGTACAAAACCTTGAACAACTAGCTAGGCTTTATATTTTTGCAATGTTTTCTTACCTTTTCTTTTAATATGAAAAACCTATTTTGTTACTTGTTAACATTTTCATCTTTGATAAAGTCTAAATTAGTTTCCATATCTCATTTTTATTAACATGTTATATTCTCATTTCATTACATCATACTAATCTTAATTTTGCATAGCCTCTTATATATTCATGGGTTTACTTACTTGAAATATCAATTCTAAATCACTTAAGTCAAAATGATCTTCCAAAAAGAATGTTCTCCTACATCTTAGCCTTTTCATGGACATTTTACTTATATGCTCAAATTTTACTAGTCTTAAAATTTTTTACTAATTTGTAATTCTTTATGGTTACCAATGTATATGGGAATCTGTGAGGTTGGATTTCTGATTTGGACCAAGTTCTTCACCATCATTTTTATTCAAGGTCACATATGGTTGTGTCTTTTACAAGGGATCATTGTAGGTTCTTTTATGAATTTTTGACACATAATGTGATTTGATTTTCTAGAATAATTTATCAAATTGTACATCATGAGATGCAATTACTTTGTGCTTAATAAGCCAACCAAAGTTTGGTGCTGAATTACCTTCATTGTAGAGATGTCACCTCATCTGTGACTAACATGGGAGTTGTATCCATGGAGGAATGTTTCAAAGTTAAAAGGATCATCAAGAAAATAAGTGGTTAGATCCAAATCCAATTAAAATCCCACACTTATGACTATCACTCATAAGTAAAATCATAAATTTTCACACTAACTTCTAACCATAAGTTCAAGAGTGGAAATTAAATGATTGAATCAAATTGAAATCATATAGTAATATTATAGACAAAGAAGATTACAAGTGAGACTTCACCTAATTTGTGACTTTGCCTTATTGTTTCCATAATGCAAAAATTTCAATAGCCCATCAGTGGGCTTCAATTATTGATAATTATCACAAGGCTCAACAAGTCTTCATTGCTAATTTATAAAAGAAAAAGATTTAGAGAATGGTCTCAATTTGATGTGGGTTTTTCTTGATATTTGATCTCCCCTTATTGGGTATTGTGCTTCTCCATTTATACTGAAAGAGGTTTTATTATAATTGCAAAAAATGTTTTTATTTTGGTAAATTAATCTTCATTGAACACATCAATGGAGATCAATTTCGAAGCATTAAATTGTATTATGGTGGATGATGAACCATGATATTGAGACCACGATATCACATTTGCAATATCAGGTCCACGATATCGAAGCCTTCCATGCGATATCAGGCATCGGATATTGGGACCTGCCTCATTGCCTGTAAATAAGAGGTAGGTGCACTTGGTTTTGGCAAGTTAGACTTAGTCCCTTATCCAAACTCTTGCCTTTTTTCTTTTCTAGAGATAGAATTATTTCTGAGTGCCCGTAGTAGGAGTCATAAAGTGAATGAATCTTTATTTGAGCATTCTGTACCTGAGAACACCTTGTGTACGACAATAAAGATGAACTTCGTGATAAACCTTGCAACATTTAGAGTAGATTAATTAATGTTAATTACTATTACTTAATGCTTTCCTTAGCTAATTAATGTTCTCTCTCTCACCCTACAACTCTCCTAAGTGACCACACTCAGTACGACCACTTTAGGCATGCATGTAATGCTTTGTAACCTAGTAACAATTAGTGTTTGGTAATCCCAGTAGTGTTGCATTGGTTCAGGATGTGTACAGAAAGTGAGAATGGATGCTGGTGTTAGGACTAGTTAAAGCATAGTTGAGTAGTTAAATTAACTTAGTTACTTAGTTATCTCTCTCCTCCATTTGTATCACCAAGAGCTAAAAACATAAAAGCCATAAAAATCATGTACCTCAAGTTTACTTAACCATACAATCATGCTATACAAGTAAGCTTGGGAAGACAATGATTGATCAACCCGTACTTGTTCCACAAAGGTGCATAAGCACTTAGTCCTTGGAATTCGATTGAATCGTGTGTGGACACTCGTATTCGTATGGTTGAGTGTAGAGATACCTCACTGCTTAGCATTGGCACCATTGTCGGGGACTTTGTTGTTTGTGCACTAATTAGAACGTAGGAAATCTTTCTCATTGTTGGAACAAACCCTTAGGGTTGGTTAGCTTAAAATTATTAAAAAGAATAATATTGCATAATGAATAGACAATTATGTCTCCTTCTTCTTATGAAAGTATTTCACCTCCTTAGTCTGATACAGGGAGCAATCAGAGGCATAATACACATGATAATTCGCTAGTCCCTCAACAGTTCCATGTGGTGTATGTTCATCCTGATGAATATGTAACAAACTTCACCTTTATCCTCCGTCAATATGAACAATTGCATTGGCATGATTTAGAAGGTAACATAGTGTTACCTCTCGATTTCTCAGTCTTGGGCATGCTCCTTCATGATCTCACATGAATTGGTATGTAGCACTTACAGGCAGAGTATGTTGTGGATGATAATGACTCGAGCGAGTATTGATCCACAAAGTCACAACATTAAAGGGATCTAAAATAGGAGAGACATCATGAATCCATAAAGGAAAAGTTTTCTTAGAATGTCCTGTATGTCATAAGTGAAAATGAGGGTGGTGCACCTGCCTCAGAAAGTCTCCCACACAATGATGTATTAGAATCTTCACTCAACTATCCATAACTTGGATTCTGGTACCAAAAGACACAAAGGATCTAAAAAAATAACACAAACACATGACAAAGATGGACATTTCGATCATAATCATGCGCGAAGCCGCGACCACAGAAGAGAAGGGGGCAGGCACCGTCATGGTGACGGTTCTCCTCCTTCTTCACCTTCATCATCTCCTTCACCCTCTCCTTCAGGATTTGGAGATAGTCATAAGGAAAAAGACCATGAGGATAATAGTAAGTGAAATAGAGATCACAAGAGAAATAGTCGAGAAAGGGGACAAGGACATTCTAGAGAATCACAACATGAAAGAAGGGAGAGTAGGGAACAACATAGGCATCATAGATGCCATAGACAATATGATCATGATGAACCCCTACTCACTACACAAAGTATGCTAGACATAATTGAGGCTATTAGAGTTCCAAGAAGGCACCAAAAAGATAGTAGGATCAAGAGATTAGACATGAACAATATCCCACGATTTGAATGAAGGTACATTGTTGATTCTCAAAATCATCTACAAGCATTTCATGATACATGTGCCTTACAAAACATAGAAAACAAATGGAAAAAACTAAATTTTTTCCCATGGATACTAGTCAAAGAAGCAGAGAGTTGGTACTGGTCCTTAGAACCAGAATCCATTCGTAGGTGGAGTACCATGTTAGAATTGTTCAACAATAAGTACCAAATGTACTCTTGAGTGTTCAACCTACGAAAGCAAATCCAAGGATGGAAACAAGGAGGACATAAACCCTTGGATGCTATCATGGGCCAATGTTATGCATTGTTACGTCATTGTCGTAGTCATGGTTATTCGCAGAGGGATTAACTAAGCCATCTTGTAGATAGGATTAGGCATGAAACACAAAGAACCCTTGGGACTTATGCCCAAGGAAGACTATCCAAGCTTAGGGTTCATCAAGTACAAATATTATTGAAGAAAGTTGCTAAAGAAGAAGGTGAGCTAAGGAAAAGAGAGAGTGTGGAAGAATATAATAGAGATCCTTCCCTCTGAAGGAAGAAAGTAAGATTTTGTGATGATGAAGAAGGGTCACCACTTGAAGACATGGTGAATAGGAAAACTTTTCCTATTCAAAAGTTGGCATCGGAAGTATTGGCAAAGGTAGACCAAATGTGGGACTCCCTAGATAATAGATTTCAAACCATTCTAAAAATAGTAGAGGAGTCTAGAGAGCAAGGTAGTGAACGAAAAAAGAGAAAAAAGAGAGAAGCGGAATATGCATGCAACAAGGGTAAGGGCAAAGTTGCCATCACTGAAGAGGTTGTGGATTCGGATATAGACAATGATAGTGGATGAGAGATATGATAATATGACCATCCTAAGGGATGTTGCCCTATAATCTCACATCTGTAGGAGTGTGGGGTGTATGCATTCAACCCACGATTGAATAGAAGGTAAACACTCTAAAGGTTACCTTATCCCCAAGGTAACCCAAGATAGTTTCACCAACCCTTAACATATTATTCAAGTGGAACTCCACCACAACCACCTAAGCAATATCAACAGTGGTAGCACCCACAATGATGGGGAATGCCATGATCATGAAAACAATATCCTTACCATCAACCTGACCTATATGGATATTACATGTAGCAACCAATCTCTCCATGTGACTCTACTAGTCATGTCACCCCTCAACCTCACTACCAAACACATGAGTATTATAGGACTCCTTCTCCTAGGGGTGATATTTCACAAACATACCATCCTTCTCATTTGGCTACATCTCTTCCATCGTTAACTCCATTACCACCTCCTCAAGCCATGCACGGTGAGCTCCTTGCCTAGCTGTAGCAACGTAATGCTACAAGGGTCATTAATTCTCATCCTACTATTGGTCCAAACAATCATACAAAGAAGAGATCTTTCTTTAGAACCAATAGTCCAACTAAGTTCTTATAGTCACGAGCAGCTAATTCTTCAAATGCCTCATCACTAATCGAAACATCAGAACTCCCTTCAACCCAAAGGCCACATTCAATGCATACGGTCATGTTAATTCATGCCATCACCAATTGGATAAAAGCTGGCCATCTCCCTAGGAAATTATTTGATCTTGGGAGTCCTCTTATATATCTACAAATCACTAGGAATGAACCATGCAAAGCTCTTTTGGATTCAGGTTTCGGTGTCAAGTTAATCTCTTAAGAAATGTACAAAGCCTGGAACCTGCCTCCATTAAAAAAGAGTAACATTCATTTAGATTTGGTCAAACAGTCCATCACTATCCCATTAGAACTAGTGGAGGACATTGTTACCACTTTTTGTGGATGGTCGTATCCAGCCGATTTTCTAGTGATTCATGTCAACAATGGTAAGGGGGACTTCCCAATGATAATGGGAAGAGCATGGCTAAGAACAATCGATGTGCACCTAGGAATCTGTGATCTTTCCCTAGAAATATGAAAGGAAAATATGTTTGGATAAGATCAAGAAGAAGAAAGTTCTGTGCATTTCATATAGTGACACAAGGTGTAATTGCATGTAAAAGTCATGGTTTGTACAATGTTTAACATTGCCTACATGCAATCAGTGTGCACAAGTGACTAATATACAAAGGTGCTTGTATGTAGTAGCCACAAGACAAGAAGACACCCAGTGGTTGACAGTTGATCAAGAGAGTAGTTCAACTATATGCATGGAACCAACTGAGGGTTGGACTTGTGCTTACATTAATAGCATAGACACATTAGAGCAAGTCCATCTCCAACTTCCAAGTTTTGACATTGAAAATATCAACTGGGGGAAGTTGGAAATCCCTGATAAGTTTAAGCAGGAGCCCCTTGAGTTATAACCATTGTTCACTGGTATGGAATACACATTTCTCAAGAATGAAAAACTAGCAATTATTAACACTAAGCTTACTCCTCAACAAAAAGAGAGACTGCTGAAGGTAATAAATAAATGGTCAAAAGCCTTTGCTTGGTCATATCTCAAAGTAATAGGAATAGATCCTAGGATATGCCAACATAGAATTTACACCAATCCCTCCATGAAGCCTCAAAGACAACCACAAAGGAAACTTAACCTAAAGCTTAAGCAAGTGGTTAAGGAAGAAATCGAACAGCTTTTAAAAGTTGGATTCATATGGCCCATTGCTGATAGTGAATGGGTTAGTCCTTTAGTTATTATTCCCAAAAAGGAAGGTAAATGGAGGATGTGAATAGATTTTAGGCTACTGAATATGACAACATTCAAAGAACACTTTCTGTTGCCATTCATTGACCAAGTCTTAGACACCATTGCAGGGCATCGCTACTATAGTTTTCTAGATGGGTACAGTGTGTACAACCAAATAGAAATAGCCCTAGAAGACCAAGACAAGACTACATTCACCAATCCTTGAGGAACATTTGCATACAAACAGATATCTTTTGGCTTGTGCAATGCCCCTACAATGTTTGAACAATTAATTCTAAGCATATTCTAGTAGTATATAGGAAACAATGTGGAGGTCTTCATGGATGACTTCTCCACCTAATGAGTGAACTTTGATCAAGCCTTGGATTAGTTAGAGCAAGTACTAAAATGATGTGTAGGAACCAAGTTAAGGCTTAACTGGTAAAAATCCATTTAATGGTCCAAGAAGTCATCATATTAGGGCATAAGATTTCACAAATAGGGATAGAGGTAGACCTTGAAAAGATTAAAATTATCCAAGGAATCACTCGGCAACCTGAAACTGTAGAAGATATCTAGTCATTCCTTGGACACACTGGATACTACAGATAATTTATTGAGAACTTTTCAAAGGTTAAAAAACCATTGGTTGAACTAACGAAAAAGGACATACCTTTTGAATGGACCAGGGAATGTGAACTAGCTTTCCAAACTTTGAAACAAAAGCTCGTAGAAACACCCATTCTACAAGCTCTTGACTGGTCCAAACCATTCCACATAATGACTAATGTGTCCAACTATGCTTTAGAAGCCATACTTGCACAGTTAGATAACCAAAAACATCCTTATTACATCCATTGTACAAGTAGGAGTATTGCTAGTGCACAACTTAACTACACCACAATAGAGAAAGAATTAATGGTTGTAGTGTTTGCACTAGAAACATTTAGGTACTATGTCTTGGGCTATAAGGTATTTATGCACAAGGATCATAGTGTAATAAGGTTCCTAATGAATAAACCAATGGTGAGCCCTTACATCATACAATGGCTTGTAATCTTACAAGAGTTAGATCTTACAATGATTGATCGTAAAGGCATCGAGAACGTAGTTTCTGATCATTTATCTCGGTTGCGATGGGACAACAAAGAGGATGAATATCCATTCTCTAATCATTTCTCTAATGAACTCCTCTTTGAAAGTGTAGTAAATAATCAATTGACCATGGAGACAAATTGGTATAGTATTATTCTCACCTATCTCCTTACACAACAAACACCACAAGGATTAGACATTAAAAAAAAACAACAGTTTCTTCATAGAGCCATGTATTTTATGGAGATCAATAGGAAACTTTATAAAGTATGTCCCAATGGCTTGGTCCGATGGTGTGTTCCTAAGGTGGATCAATTACGAGTTCTCCATGACACTCATGAGGGTCCTTGTGGGGGTCATTACGCTGGGAGATGAACAACCATTAAAATCTTTCTTGCAAGATATTATTGGCCTAGATTGTTTGGAGACGTCCATCATTTCTTCCAATCTTGTGAGCAATGTCAACGTGATGGGGGAATGATTGCTAGAATGGAGGGTCTATAATAATGGATTCAACCTTTAGAACCCTTCAATATTTGGGGAATTGATTTTATGAGGCCTATTATACCAATGTCCAATGGAAAAGACTACATTGTTGTTGCTATTGACTACTTTACAAAATGGGCAGAAGTAGCTACCATTAAGTATTGTACATCATCTACAGTTGCATGATTTGTTCAAAAAAAATTTGGAAATAGGTTTGGTGTGCTGCATGCACTTATTTTAGACAATGGTATACATTTCACAGGTGTGACCTTTTGGAAATTCATACAATGCTTAGGGGTTGAGCACAAATTGACTACACCATACCACCCTCAAGCAAATGGGCAAGCCAAGGTCACCAATAGGAAGATCACAAAGATATTGACAAGAACTATTAGAAAGTATAGGAGAGATTAGAGCACCAAACTAAACGATGCTCTTTGGGCATACCACGCCACATGGAAACTCCCTATAGGCTACTCTCCCTATGAGTTAGTGTACGGTAAACTTCCAATGCTCCCTATTCAAGCAGAACTCTGTACACTATCTACAACATGTGGTCTCAACCTTGACCTTGATCTAGCACAAAAAGAATGGCTAATAAACCTTAACTTGCTAGATGAGAATTGACTAGTCTCCTTGTCATCTAATGAATTGCACAAGGCTTTTAATAAACAATGTGATGACCTAAGGATTAGAAAAGTTAAATATCAACCATGAGATAAGATTCTCTACTAGAATCCCACAGATGTACCACAATGAACTAAATTTCAAACATTGTGGAAAGGACCTTATATAATTCATGTAACTTTTCCTTTAGGGGCCATGATGATTTACAAACCTAAGAGCCCGGACAAGAAACTATTGGTCAACATCCAACTAACCAAACCTTTCCATGAGCCTAGGACAGCCAATACCAATGCTACCTTTGTTGGTGGACAACCTTGCTCCCTATTTAGGATTTCTTCCTACCACCTTAGTCGTGAGGGAGACAACCACTAATGCCAATCATTCAAATCCCTTAGTTCCTTTTGTATATTTGTTTTGCACATTTTTCAATTTTACTTATTTTTGTCTTACACCATCATTCAGATTTTTACTATTTCTTTGTTTGATTTACTTTTCCTCATCTTACAATAAGTGCTCATGATGGTGGATTGTATTATAATAATGTTGGTTGTTAATGTTTGGTTTTTACCTTTGATTTTCAATGTTGATACTAGGATATAGTTCTTTTGATAAAACAGGCAATGAGTCCACACTATCTATTCATCCATTCAACTCTGTGGTCTCCCTTGTCTTGGAACTATACTGTCCATTTTTCTAAATAAACCTGTTAATGAATTAGTGGCTTCATATTATTCAAACCAAGGAATGACTCAATGGTTGAAAAGGGTGTGACTTCAAGAGGATTCGATGCACTTGTGTTGGCTATTCTCTTAGGTGCTTGGATGCTTTTCATGGGTTGTTTGCCATTCTACCGATGACCAAACACCAGGAAGTTGAATGAATCAAATAAGTATTTACATGGTATGGTTCTCATGCAAAAAAAAAAAAAACTAGTCAGAATTCAAAGCACACCCCTTAGACATAATAAAGAAATATGGGATACAAGCACTAGTTATGGCACTGGAAAGACATGTTACCCATGCTTGAAGTTTTCCTCTAACTAAGGCCCTTTCTCGCTTCCTACTTCTCCATCTTGCTCTCCTTAAAATGGTGGTGACTCTTTGGGGAAGCATTCTTGTTGCTTCAAGAGTATGGATTGGTTGAGTGTATTGATGCGAGGTCACTGGATGTAGTTGGTTTAAGTCTAGATTTGGAATGATTTTTACTCAGTCACCTTAACCATAAAATACACAAAGGACTCTACACAACCTTGCTTTTGGAATTTCATTCCATCTTCTCCTCTCCATCTTTCTTCTCATTTTCCACCTCATTGCTGGTTTTATGATTAGTCTATATTTTGGTTGATGCATTGTTTTTCCTTAGTAAATTCTTGTGGGTAAGATTTTAACCCTTGTTACATGTGTCATTCCTAGAGCCTATGGACTCTTTGGTTTGTCGATTTGTCAAGGCATAAAAGGCATGAGCCTACTTTGGGGAGGACCCATTGACATTCCATTATGGTGTAATTTTTAAATTCTTTTCCTTAAACATTTCTTGTAATTACCAATTTCTCATATCATCCCCATCCATGACATCCATTTTATTGGCATCGTGGTTGTTATTTTTCCCATCTTTCTTGTTCCTTCTATTTTTTTCCATCTTATTGCTACTAGAGGTTCACTCTTAGTCGTGGGAGCCCTGTCACAAATTTTTCCATTCTACTACTTGTTTCAACCCTACACCTTAGGTAGTCACCAGTAATAAATCTCTAACCCACTATCTGCCATACCCACAACCTAGCCAATGTGCTTTATATCGAGGCAAGGTATCAACTACATGATGGATTATCTATCTTTGCTAATTCGTGACTATGTTATGTGTGCAGATGGTGATCATACAAATAATGAACTAGGCTAGGAGGGAGCACTCATGATGGATTGGAGCTGGAGCATTTACAAAAAGAAAAAGTTTGGTTGCATGGCTATGGATAAATAATGGAAGGTGCAATCTTGACATCGGAAATAACACACATCATTTTCTTTTCTCTTCTCTCTCTTCAAGCTATTAAATAAGATTCTAGATGTCATTTATATCTAGTGTTCACCACAATGGGCATAAACACCAATGTTGTAATATACTTTTAGATCCATTCACCAGTCACTTTGAGTCTATCATCCTGTTTCACCGTCAGTGTCATTTAGTCAATAATACGATACCTTCCCAATATTTTGTAAGGAAATTGAAGATGAGTTTTCGTTCAGTTGTGGGGGTATGATGAACTACGATATTGGGATTGTGATATCGCATCCGGGATATTGGGTCTGCAATATCGGAGCCTTCCATGCGATATCGGGCATCCGATATTGGGACCTAGCTCGTTGCCTATAAATAAGAGGCAGGAGCACTTGGTTTTGGCAAGTTAATCTTAGTTCCTTATCCAAACTCTTGTCTTTTTTCCTTTCCAGAGATAGAATTATTTCTGAGTGCCCATAGTAGGAGTCATAAAGTGAATGGATCTTTATTCAAGCATTGTGTACCTAAGCACACCTTGTGCACAACAATAAAGACGAACTTTGTGATAAACCTTGCAACATTTAGAGTAGATAAATTAATGTTAACTACTATTACTTAATACTTTTCTTAGTTAATTAATGTTCTCTCTCTCACCCTACAACTCTCCTAAGTAAGCACACTCAGTACGACCACTTCAAGCATGCGTGTAATGCTTGGTAATCCAGTAACGATTAGCATTTGTTAATTCTAGTAGTGCTGCACTGGTTTAGGATGTGTACGGTAAGTGAGAATGGATGCTAGTGTTAGGACTAGTTAAAGCATATTTGAGTAGTTAAATTAATTAGTTACTTAGTTATCTCTCTCCTCCCTTTGTAGCACCAGGACCTAAAAACATAAAAGCCATAAAAATCATATACCTCAAGTTTACTTAACCATACAATAGTGCTATACAAGTAAGCTTGGGAAGATAATGATTGATCAAACCATCCTTGTTCTACAAAGATGAACAAGCACTTAGTCCCTGGTATTCAACTGGATTGTGTGTGGACGCTCATATTCATATGGTTGAGCGTAGGGATACCTCGCTGCTCATCAATGGCTATGTCCTTCAATAGTCAATTTGCATCATGCCAATGGTGGAAATCGATATCTTTATTTCCTAGAAAGGCACTTGGTCTTGTAATCAGATGATATTAATCCTTATTGTGATAGCTATGAAAATTGACATAATTTGGGTTGATCTACATTGATTTGATGATGTATATCAATGTTTTCTTATTTAACACATGTCGAAGTTCTTTATTCGAATTGATATCATTGTCAATTTAGATAGATCTTGTGATAGCGTGCAATAATAGAGACTTATCAAACTAATTAGTTCATATCAATGGTCATCAAAGAAATTGATGCACTTAGAAATAGTAAAATAGTAAAGAAAATTAAAGGAAAATAATTTTTATTCACCAAAACTAGAATGATTTGGGGTTTATCATAGCCCCCTGCTAGCCTTTGGCAAGTGCTTGGCTAACAAACGCAAAGATATGTACATAAATTTCAACTAATAAATCTAATCTAAACCTTCATCACACAACCAAGCTCGTTGGCTAACAAAAAAATTAAATCAGGCTTTAAAAGAATGAAATAGTCACCTTTCATATAAACATATTTCCATCAACAAATGCATCTCATATAACATTAATGATTTCATTAAGTTTTAAATTCATAATAAAATGGAAGAGTAAAATGCTAACATATATATATATATATAGAGGATCAAAATCAAACATTAAACATACCATCCATGATTCTACTTTTTCAAAATAAATAAACAAAATTTCACTTGTCTAATTACCCCATAATGGCTCAATGGCCATAACAACATAAAAATAAAATAAATATTGCTACTAGGATCAAGCCTCTGATCCTTCCTCCACCTCCATGTCTTCTTCAAAATGAGAAGGTTTTGCTCCCTCATCATCATATCTAATTTAAGGATGACCATTTTCAATGTCTGCTACCCCCTTATCCATGGAAATGGGGGAGGAACTAACCATCTGTAATACTATCATAATCTTTCTTTATGTGGATCTAACCTCTTAAAGCTGGGCTTGCACTTCTTCTCTAAATTCATGAGCTTCATTTGCCTTTGGTACAAATGAAGAGATTAGATCCTCTGACTCCTTAACAAAGGGGCCAACCTTGGTATAAATTTTTAAAGAACATGCAAGGGTGTTCTTCTTGAGCACTGTGAGGTGTACCTTTGCACCTATTTCCCCAACTTTTGAAGAATGTTTGAAATAAGAAAAGGAAAGCAAAGCTTGAGTGCATCATCATTGTAATGATATACCATGTACTTCATTGGAAGATAGGTTAAGTTTGCTTACTTCTAAAAATTTAAACCCTTCATTACTTGGAGGGCTAGAAACCATATGCCATATGTGTGGATGGTAGGGTATTTGTGAGGATCATCCTGTTCATCACACAATGCTCTGGCCAAAGGTTTACAAAATGTAACCCCAAGTATGTAGCCTTCAAGAGCCTAATTCATCAATAAATTAATGTGAGAGATCATATTTCTCTTCGATGTTGGCCTTGGGCTTGAAGATGTCTTCTCCTTTGGTTGGTAGCCCAAACCATTAGAGCCTTGTTGTAGTCACCTTCACTCATGTTTTCCTCACTAAGGAAACCAAATAACACTATCGAGGATCTACCTTTATCAAATGTGACTTTAAATTTCTATAAAATTATGGGAATTCTTCCTAGTAAAACCAATCCATGGGGGGTTGGATGAAAGCCTTTTATGCCATTATTTTCAATTGCTACCTCATGGCCTCATATGTGTGGCAAAACCACTTAGAGTAATCTACTTCATGATGCAAAGGAGCAATTTTTAATCATTCATTCTTGGGACCAAAAAAAAAGATAAGAGACTTAACAATTTAGAAGTTATCTACAATTTTCTCAATAGTCCCCATGCTTACTGATGAAGTCTCATTAGTCAGTTGCATTGATAGGATCCTGTCAACATAGGCTTTCCCACATTGATGTGTAATCATTGACATGGCACCCTAGTAGGTCTATAAATATGGTACCTAGCCATGTTAAGAAGAGTTAGAATTTTAGTTGCTAGTGAAAATCTTACAATTTTTTTCTATGAGAGATAAAACAATTTTCTAAGTACTTGTAACAAGAGTCAAGGAGTGTATAGATCTTTATTCAAGCAGTGTTGAGCACTGCACTATGTGTGACAACAAAGACAAGCTTTTTGATAAACCTTGCAACACTTGGACTAGCTTAATGATTTATTTATGCATTTATGGTTTCCATTAATTAAGAAATTAATTAAGCTATAATGATTAAGAGTTTAAGTAATTAATTAATTAAGCTAAATAGACTACCATACATAAGTATGACCACTTCAAGCATATGTATAACACTTGCTAATCCTAGTAGTGCTTAAAGTTGGGTCCTCCAATAGTATTGTATGTGTTTAGGATGTGTACAGAATGTGGGACCAAATTCTTATGTTAGGATAGTTAGTTATTAATTAGCAATTAAATTAGTTGAATTAGTAATCAATCTATTCTCAATCTATTACCAACCTTAGGTGAAAAAAAATATAAAAATAATAAAAATCAAGTGCCTCAATTACACTTAACCATACAACTAAGCCTCATAAGTATAGTTGGGAAGACAACAATCATTCCATGATTAGATTCTCCTCCTAGATTAAATCTTGTGTATGAGAACACTAGGAATCCATGGAATTTGATCAAATTACACATGAACACCTTAGTGATTCGTATGGTTGGGTGTAGGGAGTACCTCACCAATCATCATTGGCATTGTTGTTGGGGATTCATAGGCAATACAATGCACTATTATTTTAGGATTAGTAAAAATTACTCAACATCATTTAAATGAATGAGACAAAGTTAAATCATAATAATTAATCAAAACTATACTACAAACACATTGAAAATTTGTTTCTAATAAAAAAATTTTCTTCTTATCACAGGTGAGATGATTCTAAGTCAATAGTACCACAAGAATGAAAAGTGGTATACACTCATCCTAATGAGCTTGTATCCAATTTCACTTATGTCCTCCATTAGGATGAAAAAATGTGGTGGCAAGACATTTGAGGGTAATGTTGTATTATCACATGACTAATCTGTTCCCAAGATGCTACTCAAAACTCTTACAGGGTTAGACATCAAGGAGTTTCATGGATGATGCCATTGGTAGATATTATTTATTATTACACCAATTCCATTGCCATGGTTACTCTTAGACGAAACAGCTTAGCCACTTCATAGATTGGATTTGCTTAGAAACATGGAGACCCTTGGGTTCTATTCCCAAGGAAGACTATTAAAATTAATAGACCATTAGATACAAAGGCTAATTGAGAAAGTAGAAAAAGAAGAAGAAGAGTTGAGAAAATGTGAAAGTGTAGAAAAATATAATAGGGATACTCCCATCAGAAAGAAGGAGATCTACTTTTGTGATAGTGAGGAGGAGTCACCTCTTAATGAAGTGGTGTAAAGAAAGACCTTGCTAATCCAAAAATATATGTCTGAAATTTCATCTAAGATAGATAAAATGTGGGATTTTTTGGATGAAAAATTCCAAATTGCTCTAAAAATTCTAGAAGAACCAAGCGGCAAGAATCTAAACATGCCTACCAAAGGGGCAAGGTCAAAGTTGTTGTAGTAGAAGAAGTTGTGGAGGCTAAATTAGATGATGGTGGGTATGACATCTACCACTATGAACATTCTAAGGGATGTTGCCCTATTGTGTCATAGTTATAGGAATTTGGGGTGTATGCTTGGAATCCATGACTATCAAAAAGATAAACACCTAGAGGATTACCCTATCCTCAAGGTAATCCCAAGTAGTTTTTCTAGCAACAACCTTATTATCCAAGTGGAAATCCACCACAACCATATCAGTAGTATCAGCAACGATAACAACCACTATCATGGGGGATGCCACCACCATGGTAGTAGTACCCTTAGAGGTAACTAGATCCATATGGGTACTATGTTCAACAAGTCCTATTTGTATGTGACTCTTCCAATCACATTTCTCCTTTCCAGCATCATTACCACCCTCATGAATTCCATTGAACTCATTTTCCAACTCCTAGGGGGAATCCCATATTCCATCCATACCCTTCTCATGTGCCTACACTTATTCCTCTACCCTCAACACATTTATTGCTTGCTTCATCCATGTAGGGTGAGCTTCTGGCTTAACCCCAATAACATAATGCTATAAGGGCTATTAATCCATGACTAGTTGATCAACCAAGTTGTTTAGAACCTACATCTTGCAAACAACCATTCTTCCAACCTAATAGCACTCCTAAACCCTCACAAACTCATGTGGCTGGTCATCCTGCTCCTTCCTCATCCTCTACAAATCATCAAATTGAGAGCCCTTCAAACCAAATGCCTTCCATGATCCTCACTATTGTGTTAACTCATGCCATATCTAACTAGATCTAGGCTGGCAACCTTCCCAAGAAATTAGCTAATCTTGGAAGTCCCATTATCTATTTATAGATTATTGGGAATTAACCATGAAAAGCTCTTTTGGATTTAGGTTCCAGTGTTAATATGATTTCTTATAAGATGTATACTACATGAAAATTTCTACATTTTAAGAAGAGAAATCTCATATGAGAATTGGCAAATTAGCCCATCACTATTTTATTGGGACTAGTAGAAGATATTGTGACCACTACCTATGGGTGGTCTTATCCTGCCAATTTCCTAGTGATCAAAGTTGAGAACTACAAGGATGATTTTCTAATCATTATGGAACGTGGCTAAGTGTTGTTGAATCAGGAATGGAAATCAAAGATATTTCCCTAGAAATTTCCAAGGAAAATGCATTCAAAAAGATAAAGAAGAAATGAGTTCCATGCACTATGTATAGCAATATACGGTGCAACTACAGAGCATCCATTCTCGCATGGAATCAATGTGCAAATGAGACAAATATTCAAAGGTGCATGTATGCAGTAGTGATAAAACAAGAGGATACCCAATGGTTTGCATCTAATTTGAGAGTAGCATAATTTGCTTGAAAAAAATTAAGAGCCTAACATGTGCTTATGTCATAGGCATGGATGAACTAGAGCAAGTTCATGTACAACTCTTTGATGAAAAAAATAATGATACCTATTGGGGAGAGTTGGAAATCCATAAAAATTTTAAATAAGAGCCCTTAGAGTTAAAAGCTCTAACTACTGGCTTAGAATATGCATTTTTTAAAAATGGAAAGCTAGTTATNGAAATTGGCAGGATAAGACCACCCATAGGTAGTGGTCACAATATCTTCTACTAGTCCCAATAAAATAGTGATGGGCTAATTTGCCAATTCTCATATGAGATTTCTCTTCTTAAAATGTAGAAAGTTTCAGGTAGTATACATCTTATAAGAAATCATANTTCAGATAGTAAGTGGGTCAACCTACTCATGATTGTACTAAAAAAAGTTGGCAACTGGTGGGTTTGTATTGATTTCAGGTTGTTGAACATGGCAACATTCAAAGGTCATTTTATATTGCCATTTATTAATAATGTATTGGATACCATTTCTGGACATTGCTATTATAGTTTTTTAGATGGTTATAGTGGCTATAACCAAATTTAGATTGCACTAGAGGATCAAGCCAAAACTACATTCATGAGTCCTAGGGGGGATGTTTGCATATTAGAAGATGCCTTTTGTCTATGTAATGCTCTTGCCACATTTGAACACTAGGTCTTAAGCATCTTTTTTTAACAAATTGGTAGTGGGATGGAATTCTTCATGGATGACTTGTCCACTTATAGCACTACATTTGAGCAAGCCTTGGACTACCGTAAGCAAGTATTAAAAAGATGTGTGGAGACAAACCTATGACTCAATTGGAAAAATATCCATCTAATGATCAAAGAGGGCATAGTCTAAGTAGGGATCCAGGTAGACCTTGAAAAGATAAGGGTCATTCAAGGAATAACCCATCAATAGAAAACAGTTAGAGATGTTTGGTCATTCCTTGGACATATTGGTCACAATAGGCAATTTATAATGAATTTTTTTAAGTTCACAAAATCATTGGTTGAGCTAACAAAGAAATATGCTCCATTTGTTGGACCAAGGAATGTGAAAGTGCATTCCAATAGCTAAAGGAGAGACTCATAGAAATTCAAATTCTACAAGCACCAGATTGTTTCATATCAAGACAAATACATCAAATTATGCCTTGGGAGATGTGCTAATGTAGTTGGATGAACAAAAAAATATATATTACATCCACTACATAAGCCAAAGCATTATGAGTGTATAGCTCAATTATGCCACAATGGAGAAATAATTGATGAGAGTGGTGTATGCTTTGGAAAAGTTTACATACTATGTGCTTAGGTACAAAGTGTTTGTACACATTGATCATAGTGCCATTTTCTTCTTAATGAATAAGTCAATGGTGAGCACCTGCATCATACAGTGGTTGGTGATCTTGTAGGAATTTGATCTTATGATGGTATATTAAAAGGGGACTGAGAATGTGATCATCCACCATCTCTCTTGGTTAAGATGGGATAACAAAAAGGAGGAGAGCTCACTCTCTAATCAATTTCTTGATGAGCTTCTCTTTGCTAGAGTAATTAATGATCAAGTGCCCATAGAACCAAAATGGTATGATGACATCTTCACTTATCTTATTACTTAGGAGATGCCACAAGATCTAGATCATAGGAAGAAAAAATAGTTTCTTTATTAGTCCAATAATTTCATGGACATTAATGGACACCTTTATAAGGTATGCGCTGATGGCCTAGTTCATTGGTATGTCCCTGATATTGATCAACTACACATTCTCCAAGATGCTTATGAGGGTGCTTGCAGATACCACTATGTAGGGACATGCATGACTATTAAAATCTTGATGGTATGATACAATTGGCTAATAATCTTAAAATATTCCCATAAATTTATTTGATCTTGTGAAAACTATCAATGAGATGGTGGGATGATCTCACAAATGAAGGAACCTCAATAGTAGATCCAACCACTGGAACCCTTTAATGAACTTGACACCATTTCATTAAGTAAACCTTTAATGAACTTATGACCACTGGATGTATGAGATCCCTTTTCATTAAGTAAGCCTTTAATGAACTTGTGACCTTGGTAGTTTTCAAACTTGGAAAGGATTCACGGGTTTAAATAGGATGTAAGTTTAAGGAGACTAAATAGTCTTTGTATCCTTCTACTTGGGTGCATGAGTGTTTTCATGGATTTCTTACTATTTTGTGTTGACCAATAACAAGAAGTTGAATAAGTCTTTGCATGATGTGGTTTCCATCTAAAAAAATAAAGAAAAAACACATACACTCACACATTAATGAATGGTAAAAAAATTATAAAAATTAAAAAAACATGGTGAAAAAAATTGAAATGATGATGGGAATTCAAAGTACACCCCTTAGATAGAATAACAGGCTACAAGCATTGGTTATGGAACTAGAAAGACATGTTACCCATGCCTAAAGATCCCCTATAACTAAGGATCTTTCTCACTTTCTACTTCTCTTTTCTTATCTATAAGAAATGGTGATTGATATGTGGAAGCACTCTTGTGTCTCAAGGGTGTAAACCAATCTTAGAGTGGTGATGCAAAGTCACTTTTGGATCATGCTCTTACATCACAATTCTAGATTTTAATGGATCATGGGACATACACCATTGTATCATCATCCACATGTTATGGGAATTATTCATTAGTGATAGCAATAACACTCCTTGGCTTTTAAATCCTATTGATGCCAACATTGCCCATACTATGCATGGGGATATGATTAACAAGTCTAACCCCTTGGCACCAAGCACAGAGAAAGTTAATTTGTATGAGGACATCTTGGGGCCCGATTCATATTGGCAAGCTTGTTGTGGTAGTTACATTGCCACACCATGATGGCATAGACATAACAGCTCAAGTGGTGTAGAATGTGGGTTACGTAATGGTTGCAGAGGTGGCATAACTGACGGTGGTGATGTTGGGAGTTACATGCATTAAGTAGAGATGCAAGACGTGGTTGTAACTTATAGTGAATATGGTGGATAACATGGTGATAGTGGTGGGAGTTACGAAGGTGGTGGGTAAAGTAAGACATGATGGTAGCTACACTAGGTGAGTGGTGGTAACTATCAGCAAGTTACAATTGTAGTAAGCAACGATAGGTGATAACTAAAATCAACATGGGATGTGGGCATTTAAAACCACTAGACAAGATGCTATAAAAGTAGAATAGGGGGAAAAACCTAGAATAGAGGGGGGAAGCAAAGGGGAGAATGGAAGGGATCTCCCAAGGGCTAGCCTCTCTCTCATCAGAGCCAACCTTTCCCTCACATTGGGGGTTAGCCTCTCTCTCACATTGGAGGCTAGCCTCTATCTCATCAGGGTTCAGCCTCTCCTCTCTCCGATGACATGCGTGGTAGATAGAATAGTGTGCATGCCAAGAAATAAAGGTTATGAATGATGTGTGTGCAGCATGCAGAGAAAATAGTAGTGACATCTCTCTCTCTCTCCTCCCTTTCCCAACATATGATAGTAGATAGAACTGCAAACTATAATGGAGGTAGTGACGTGTAATGATGGCAGGTGATACAGTCAATAGTAGAGTGGATCTCTTAGCCTCTCCTCCATCTTGTAGCCACGTTAGCAGATAGTGCACTGTTCTCTCTTCTTTCTCTCTTTGGCAATAGTGATGTGTGCATTAGGAAACTACGTGGCATGCGTCAAGAGTTTCTAATTGCAGCAACATTATAGGCGTCAAATGTAGCACCGTGTGTGAGGTTTTGTTTTTCCTCCCTCCCAATGGCGGTCAATAGGTGTGTGACTCATGAAAGTCAACAGGTGATGTAGATAATGCATGGCGAATGATGGTGCACATGGCAAGCTCTTACACGGTTGATGTTAGCAATTGTAGTAGGTGGTCTTTCTCCCACTAGTAG
The DNA here is from genome assembly GCA_015680685.1 of Gnetum montanum. NCBI lineage: Eukaryota > Viridiplantae > Streptophyta > Gnetopsida > Gnetales > Gnetaceae > Gnetum > Gnetum montanum. Next base: position 375,870 of record MNCI01004656.1, read on the forward strand.
AGGGTAAGGGATGGCAACATTCCCATAGTGGGAATGACCTCTCTCTTCCTCTTAGTAGTGGTGACACATGTAGATAGCGAAATAGTGGTAGATGCGTCAACTATCTAGCTAGTAGTGGTGGAACAAATCTATCTTTTTCTCTCCTCTCTAGTGATGGTAGAGGTCTTCTTGCCTAGCAGTGGGCACCGCCAGTAGTAGTAGCAGGGACTAGGAAAAAGTTTAAATTTTCTAGTTACCTATTGTATTTTCATAAAGTCTTGAAGTTCAAGATAGTTATCTAATTTAGATTCCCTTGACTTTTTTTTGGTTTGCTTTAATTTTTGAACATCACATAGCCCTCTTCAGCTAAGACTATTCTAGGGTTTCCATACCCATATGGGAGGCATCCTAGGCAATAGTTTTCTGAAATGATTTTTTATTCCCAATGTTGGTGCATTCAAAATTTATTCATCAATAAACCTAAGTAGTTCTAGGAGAAGAAGAATATGCTTGATTCTAAATAAGTAATGAAGAAAATGCATCACAATTATTATGAGCGATAGAGACACAGGAAATTTATTGATTTGTATCAAACTTTTGATTCTCTCATGCCACCTTCATCATATAGTTTTTGCTATAATCTAAAAGTACAAGGCTAATGAAGGTTTTATCATGTTTGAAAATCACAATCCTACTAGGCCAGATGATGATTGGGGTATAAAGTTTAATTACAGTAGTGGATATCCTACAACCATTAGCATGCATGTTCATGTTTGAGAAACTCCTGTTAATGTTGGACAAAGGATTCAGAAACAAGTTCTAAAGCACAAAAGCTAGGGGAACCGATGGTGCATCATCCTATTTTAACTTACTAGAAGGTACCTAATCTCATTAAAATTTATATTTTAAGAATTTAACAAAGAAATGGAGTTTTCTTTGTATGTTCTCTCTCTTTCAAATGAGCTCAAAATTCCTTTTAAGTATTTGAGAGACGACAAGCCTCATGGTTCTGCAAGTGATCTTTACCACTTTAAGGATTTGATTGTGGAGGATGATCTTGCAAATATTTTTTCTCAAGTGCAATGTTTGCTATAATTTTCCTCTTGTAGATATGCTTGATGCTTACTAAGATGGTGAGTGGACAATTTGCATGTGGCATGGACAATTTTCATGAGTCTTTGACACTAGAGTTGGAGGGGTAGCAACATGCACGTTGTGATTTCATGGATCTCTTCATTTCAACATTGAGAGAAGTGTACCATCAAATGCAATATAGTAAATGATGTTTTTAATATATATAGTTATTTTGTAGAAAAAAAAGAAAGGAAAATTATTCAATGTCCTATATGTATGAAATAAGTGTCAATTATAATTTTTTTAATGGTAGTGATAATTAACTATCATGTTGGTTGTAACTTTTCTTAGTGGGTGCAACCAAATTTTAATTTCCCCTAATGTTGTAATGACTAAATAGGACACTTGTAAACTATAGATTTTTAATCTCCATGGTGATTATAACTACTAGACACTTGTCAAGTATAGAATTTTTCTCTATGGTAGTTACAACTAACTACCATAAGATTTGTAACTACCCTTAATGTTTGATGATGATTGTAATTGCCCAAAAGCCATTATAAAAATGGATTCAGGTGTGGATTTTAGGGGAAATTGGTAGAAGCAACTTTAAAGAATATTAATGATTTCTTGTAAAGCATGGCTTGTTAAAAACATTAATTCTGCTACTTTTTTTTAATCCTATGGGTTCATTTCTTCCTATTTTATTTTAGTTACTTAGCTAATAGTTTAGATAGTATCATGCTTAGCATTTAATTTTGGGATTTTTTTCAGGTTGCTTTTATGGCTCTATTTTTGCACAATATTAGACTTCTATTAAGGTTTGCCATAAAAAAGCCTATGTTGTGGAAAAGCATCTAAAGCAATTTAATTGTATTATCTTAATGAATTGCCTATTTTGAGCATAGAGAACTTAGGAAAATATTTGGTATTTTGAGATGAATGAAATAGCTTCATTGTTTTAAAGTATATTTCTTTGGTATTTAAATCTTGAAATTGTCAATTTTTTTCAGGGATCTATTAAATGCAATTTTTGACAACTATTAACTAGCCAAAATAGAAGCTCATACTTTATCATTTACAAAGAATTTTTGGTAGTGTAATAATATTGTCTTTTATGAAATTTCTTGTTAAGCTCATAGGGTTTGGAAAATTCATAGTTAGATTAAATTAGAATAGCTTTATTGTGAAGTGTTTTTTCATGTTAGCTTATTTTGCTTAAATGCTTGAGATATCATACAAATCTACTTTCTTTATTTTGCTAGAAATTTTTTTGTTATAATGGCCAATTACAATTTCATACACAACCCAACTATTTCACATCCACAATAGAAAACACATAGTCACATTTAGTTCATTTCATAACCACTAAGTCAATTTGGAGGTATTTAGGCCTTGGTGTTGCCAAAGACTAGTAAGCATCTAAATCCTATTTGAAGAACAGCTTTACATCCTATGATCCGAAAGGTCATGAGACTAGAGGACCCCAACATTAGCAATTCCAAATGATTGCCAACATTATTATGCTAATGAGAGAAGGTCAATGAAGGATCTATATTAATTTCTAGCTATTGAACATGACAACTTTCGAGGATCATTTTCCATTTCTCTCTGTTGACCAATTGGACATTATTGTAGGTTAAAAGTATTACATAATACTATATGGCTATAGTGGCTATAATAAAATTCTAATAGCCTAGAAGATAAGTTCAAGACTACACTTATAACTTCCTAGGAACATTTGCATATAAGAAAATGTCTTTTGGCCTATGTAATGATGTTCCAATGCTTAGTTCCTAGTATCTTTCAAAATGAAATTGGAAATGGTGTGGAAGTTTTAATGGATGACTTATCCTTCTATGGCTCTAATTTTGATCAGGTCCTCAACTAGTTAAAATAGTTATTAGAACATTATGTAGAAACCAGTCGTAATATCAATTGGAAAAAATTCCAATCTTTGATATTGGGTGTCAAGAAAATGGAATAGAGGTGGATCTTGAAAAGATTTGAATGATTCAAGAAATTATTCAAAAGTCATAGATAGTGAAAGATATTAAATTTTTCCTTGGACACATTAGCTACTATGATGATTCATTAAAGATTTCTATAATATTGGCAAACCACTAATAAAATTAATGAAAAAGGATTCAACATTTAAATGAATTAAGGAATGTGAACAAGTATTCAAACCTGTAAACCAAATGCTAGTAGAAAATCCCATACCACAAGATCCTAACTAGTTCAAACCTTTTCATATTATGATACATGCATTCAATTTTGATTTAGGGGTTGTACTCATATAATTGAATGATTAGAAATGTCCATACTACATTCATTGTAGAAGTAGAAGTATCATAAGTGCATAACTAAACTACACCATAATAGAAATGGAGCTCATGGTAGTGATGTATACCTTATAGAAATTTAGACACATGTTCTTGTATATCTAATTTTTATGTACACAAATCGTAATACAAACTAGTTCTTTACAAACAAGCCAATGATTGGTGTTGTATCCATTTTTTCTTTCTTCATTAGTTAGATGTTTGAGTGTGGTGTGGGGATACCTCTTTTGAGTCCTTTTTTAATCCCTACAAGTAGTCAATTGAATACTTTGGAAAGTTGGGAAGATGTCTTAGACATCGAGAAGACATCTAAACCAAAAGCTAGCATGTGATAGAAGACATTCCAACTGACTAGGTGACATGTTGCTAGGAAAGGAGACATCTATCTTAGGAAGGAGAAGTATTTAGGAAGATGTCTATCCAAAATAGGAAATGTCTCTAGGAAGACATCATACCATAGGAGGATACATGTTTTTTGAAAGCCAGGCTTGATAGGAAGACATCTTGTCAAGCCTATAGATGTCTTGTATTACTAAGGAAAGTTTTGAGCTAGCATTTCCAAGTTAGAAAACAACTAGAAGAATAAGATCAAGGATAGGGACAACTAAGAATCTTCAAGTTAGTCATGAAAAAGGTTTTTATAAGTTTCTTGGTCTTGTAATTCATAACTATTGGTTTTTTATTTTCATGATAACATAATGAGAAAAGTACAAGTGTGAGATTGCATAAGAGTGGTTTGCATCTCCATGATCAATTATGTGTATTTGGTCTTTGTAACTCTTCTATGTGTGTGTGAGGTATTAATCCTATGTATGTGGGAGAGATAAAAATTAATTTTCCATTACATTGAGGTTGACCATGTTTGTGGTTGTAGAGCCTCATGCTTGATAATATTGTTGAGTATGTGAGTGTCGTGTTATGGGTTGTGAACCTATTGTATTTGTAATTTTCTTTGGAATTAATAAAATACAACTAGTTTTCCTGTTTTCTAGTAATTTAATTATTAATCATACATTCTATATTCAATGTGTTTTGAAGGGTTAAAGAAAATTGAAGTGACCTTACTCTAATGTTATTAGTATCAGAGCATTAGGTTTATTATTGTTGGTTGGAATTTCATTGTGGATTTTTATGTCTATTTTAGATGGTTTCTATGAAGAAACAAGTTCAAGCCCTAAACAGAGATATGAACAACATGAAATGTACCTTTTAGTTGATTGTTAAACATGGATGAGATTAGTGCTAAGGCAAATAGGAATGTAGGTTCCAATCATATTCAAACTTGCAGTGGTGATGAGAATTTATGTTTGAATGATAATGAAGAAGTTTCTCAGCCTAGAGGAGTGGGAGTAGATGAAGAGGACGATCATTCAACCTATGAAAATGTGGAAACCCATCAGCCTAGGATTCTAGAGGAAGGGAATTCAAATCCTCATGTTAGATTTCCAAGACCTTCATCACTAGTATCTACTTCTTCTCATGATAAGCTTGTTGGTGAGGATGAAGCAAGAGTTACTAGAGCATTTAGAAATGCTGCTAGACTTTTTTGTAGAGATAAAGACTTTCAATAATGTAGATGACAATAATGATTTTGTAAGTTGGTTGAAGGCACCTGACAAGAACTTGAATTGGAAGAGCTACCAAATTAGTTGAGGGTACCAACTAATAAATATAGATTAGAAGATATGACTTCAACTTTGTAGGAAAAAGAGTTTCAAAGTTATGAGAGGAAAAATGGACAACCTATCAAAGATTCGAATTTGATGATATATAGGTTGAGACAAAAATTTAAACAATCTTAGCAAAGATAAGATACAATTATGAAGCTAAAATTACTTAGACAAGGAGACAAAAATGTCTAGGATTTTTACATTAAATTTTGTGGACTATTCTATCAAGGTAAGGTAAATTAGAAGGAATATGAACAAGCTTCAATCTTTCTTGGAGGTGTCAAGATGGTGTATCAATAGGAGTTATCATTCTATGAGTCACAAATTCTTAATGAGAATTATGATTTGGCACTCAAACATAGTGAATTTGTAAATAAGAGAAAATAAGCTTCAAAAGGGAATGATAAGGGATTCAAACTAGAGAAAGGATCCAAGTTAAAATATGAAGGCAAAGATGACAGTCATGAAAAAAAGTAAGAGAAGAATGATTCAAAGGGCAAGGATAAGAAGAACCAAGGGAAAGGAAGAAAGGGTCAAGACATCATCTCATCCAAGATTTAGTTTTTCAAATATGGATAATGGGAACACAAGCAATAGAAATGTCCACTTCACAAGGAAGCCAAGGACAATGATGTACAAACCATAGAAGTGGAGGAGACATCATGCCCAGCTCTTCAGAGAGGTAATCATAATTCTCCCAAGATCAAGAAAGTTTCTAAATTGAATTCATGTGATTTTATAAGAAATGTGAATAGAGGAGATTATTTATCAAGAAAATTGTTATTCCAAATTAGGGCTAGATGTTTGCTTAGTGGGGAATGGATTCATATTTTGATTAATGATAGGGCTCAAGAAAATGTTATTTCTTATATGATAGTTACTAGATTGGAGCTTTTGGATAGATTCTTTGGATCTACATAGATGTAGTTTAACAATAAGATGTTAGCCTAGTGGTAAAACACTCTATTTGAAAGCTGTAGGTTATATGTTTAATTTTAGCAAGTAATGCTAAGTTATATAAAGTTTTAATTAGACTATAAAGTTATAATAAGGACACAAGGAGTAAAGGATCCAAGACACTTAAGAAGTATTACTTGATAAGTGTCAAAGTTATAAAGAAGTAGTTGTAAGTTGAAGATGCGAATTACAAGTTATATGGATTGAGAATACACTTAGAGTAGGCCACATATGGAGTAGCAATTCAAGAAATAATGTTGGCATATAAAAATATCAATTATAAGTTCAAAAGAACCTAGTTTCATGAACAATACTAAGGAAAATTTCTAAAAGAAAATTATGAGTACAAGAATTCACAATACCAAGTAATTATTAAAATCAAATCATGAACATTTATTATAAATTCAAGAAATCATAAACAAGTTGTTAATAAGTTAACAATATCCCTTATAAATATTTTGAATAATTAGAGTTATAATAGAGGTAGAAATAAATCCTAACATGGTATTGGAGCAAATGAAAAATTGATATATATGTGAAAGTTACAACGTGATAACCACCAAATAGTTAAGAAGGGGATTGGATACATGAAATGTTACAAAGTTAAAGATAAACCATAGACCAAGGGTTATAAGATAGATGAAAGCAAAGAAGAGTAAAAGCAAAGTGTGTCATACATTAAAGTAAAATTGTAAAGAAGATTAAGAGATATTTACACAAATGAAAAAGGCTCATGAGTAGTTAATCAAAATTTGATTTATAATTAACATTATCATTTAAGACATGAAAACCTAAAAGGACCAATGCCAAGTTGCACCATTAATTAAGCATTAATTGGAGAACATAATATACATGTTTTGGATGATTGAAGATAAGTTATATTTAAATTGTAGGTAATAGAAGAAACTTAAGAATTCATAATCCTAAAGTTCAAGAATAAAGAGTTGTAGAAGAATGCTACTGCAAATAATACACAAATTAATGGAAGAAAAAGATACAAGAAAAATAAACCACAGTATCAACATGGCATAACTAGAAGAAAAAACTTCAACTCAAAAAGAGGATGTCACAATAGATCATTCAAATCATATACATTTTTTTGGGTTTATAAATTGTGAAAAATGTGCTTAATATCCATATAACATGAATAGATCAATTAAAAAAGACTCCTATTGTAATCATTTCACAAAATTGTATTGAATAATAAATAATAAGATATTTTGTATATTATGTAATATTTCATGATTCATTGTTAATCTACAAGTATTATAACTCATGAAAGAGATGATGAGAAATTTATAAAGTAGATTGAGATGAGTAATCTGTAGTGGTAAATCAATTTGGAAATGTATGGAATAATTAATTTATGAATTGTAGATGAAAAAACCAAGAAGAAAGGAGAAAAAGATTAGAAGCACCTAAATTTTGACATCATTCTAAAAGGGCAAGATGAATTTGAGCTTTTCTCAATTAGTTTTACTTCTAGAAAAACTACTAAATTATTTATTATTTACAAGATTGCATTGTTATCATTGAAGCTCCATAATTGAGGAAAAGATTAAAGAAATTAGGATTGAAAGTGTACATCTCTCATAATTTTTTCATAATTAGAATTTAAATGAATGGGGCTAAACACCTTTTCTTTATAAACACATGGAGTAAAAATTCATAGGATTTTTTACATCTAAAGGATTAGCCTTGAAAAGAATAATGAAGGTATTGTATCTAAGTAATAATATTATTAATAGAATGTCTATATGAATAGATCTCATAACTTCATTTGTTAATCTCCAAATCATGGAAAAGGCTTTATACTTAGCATTATTAGACCTGAATCATCATCATTATCCTAACCTTGTCCTAACAAAATGGGATCAACTACATCTGTTCTTTTTTTCCATTTATCTTTATGAAGAGCTAGATCTTTGTTTATTTTTATTTTCTTCAAATCATCTTTGATAATATTTTCCCATGTCTTCTTTCATCTTTCTTTTGATGACTTTCCTAGAATAGTAATATAGAAAAACTTGTTTATAGGCTCATTATTTGATATTTTTTACACATGTCCAAATCATATAAGTCACCATTCTTATAGCTTAGCTAAAATGGAAGCCACTCCAAGTCTTCCTATTATTTCTATATTATGTAGTTTATCACTTCTAGTAACATTTAACATCCATAAAAGCATTCAGATTTTTTCTACATTGATTTCTTTTTCATGCCTCTTTTATCCTACCCAATATTCAGCACTATATAAGATAGTAGGTCTGATTGTTGTCTTGTAAAATTTCCTCTTCAATTTTATTGGTATTCTTTTTATCACATAGAACATATCTAGCTTGTCTCCATTTTGACCATCCTACCTCAATTCTATTTCTTATTTTTTATCAATTTTTCCATCTCATTGGAGGATTGATCCTAGGTAGTGGAACAATTTCCAATAAGGAACTTTTTTGTCTTGGATTGTCACTTCTATTTCACCATAGTTTGTATCATTATTAGAATTGCATTTCATATATTCTATATTACTTTTGCTAATTTTTAAGCCTTTTGATTCTAAATTATGTATTTACTTTTTCATTTTAAAGGAAATATTTTATTGAGCTTTATCCATTAATACAATATCATTTGCAAATATCATACACTAAGGAATTTCATCTTGTATTTCTTTTTTTAATTCATTCATAATAATGACAAATAAATATAGGCTAATTGTAGATCCTTGATGTAGACTTATTATGATGTGTATCATATTTGGAGAATGCCCTAGTATCTAGAAAATTTGAAAAATAAGTCATTCATGAGATTTGACAAGGTTGTATAGTTGGTTACTAACCTAACACTAACCCTCCTTTTGTATTTAGGCTTGGGACCTACATTGGTGGGGTTATTATTAAACCTAAATGTAGAGGTTAGATTTAGATCTAAACTTGAATCATTGCAGCCCTTTTATAATGCTTCTAAAGCCATAATTTAAAATAGATATGGTGATGAATTAATGAAGTGCACCATGTTATCTAAAAGAAGAAAATAATTCTTTTAGGAATGTTAACAAAGTGGAAACTAAGAAATTAGAGTGATGTATACAATGGCAAAGAAAGAGACAAAAGTAGTAGTCACTAAAGTCAAACATAAGGCCTTGAATGATTTCTATGAGACATTAAAAACCAATGAAGGAGAAATCTATATACAAATTAGTAAAATTAGAAATAAGAAATGTAAAGATATTGATCATATTAAATGCATCAAGAAAGACGATAAAAGAATATTGGTAAAAGAGAATGAATTTTTAGATAGGTGAAAAATTATTTTTAAAAGTTATTAAATGAAGAATTTTCAAGAGAGATCATCTAAGAAGAAGAACCAACTTTTAGTTTGGTTAATGATTTTTTTTCTTTGAGATGAAGATAACCTTATCTAAGATGAAATGCTATTGAACTAGATAACATTCATATAGAATCTTGGAAAGTAGTGGTAAAGGTGTTTCATAGTTGAAATATTTATTTAACAAAATTGTAAAGGTTAGAGAAATGCCTCAAAACTAGAGAAAAAGCATTATTTTTTTCATTTATAGGAATAAAGGATATGTGTAAAATTATACAAATCATTAAGAAATCAATTTAATGTACTATACTTTGATACTTTGGGAGTGATTCATAGTACAACATCTTAAACTTGAATATGTGGTATCATAGAATCAATTTGGATTTACACTAAGGAGGTCTACCATAGAGTCTATTTTCTTAGTATGTAAATTAATGAAAAATTCAAAAAATAAAGAAAATCTACGCATGATCTTTATTGACTTAATAAAAACATATAATAGAGTGCCTAGTGATATTATTTGGTAGCCCTTACAAAGCAAAAACATCCCTAGTAAATATATTAAAATGATTCAAGACATGTATGAAGGAGCTATTATAAGACTTGCAACTTGCAAAATCATATCTAATTTTCAAAGTTATAGTAGGCCTATAGGTTTTACACGTAGCTTGCACTTATTGTTATTATTATGAATGGATTAACAAAGAAAATATAAAATGAAATTATGTTATTTGCAAATGATATTGTATTAGTGGATGTAACTTAGGAAAATAATAATTTTTAAAATTAAAAAGTAGAGATATGGGCTAAAATCAAAAGGCTTAAAAATTGGTAGAAGTAACATAATGTATGGAATGCACAAAAATAATGGTGAAATAGAAGTAAAAATTCTAGCTTCAAAAGTCTCTCTTTACAAATAATATTACTACCTAAGATAAATTCTCCAATTAGATAGTAAAATTAAGAAAGATATAAGAAATAGGATTAAGGATGGTTAAAACACATATAGGATAGTGGTATTTTTTAAGATAAAAGAATCGTGGTGTTTCATATGATAAAAAAATCTTAATAAAAGTAAAAAAAATTTACATGCTATCTTATATGATGTTGAATGTTTAGTTATACAAAAAAGGCATGAACAATAAATTGATGTGATAGAAATGCAAATACTTTTGTGGATGTTGAATGTTATGAGAAGAGATAAATTGCATCATATAAATATTAGAAGAAGGCTTGGGGTTATTATTTTAGATAAGCTACAAGAATGAAATCTTAGATGGTCTGGGCATGCACCAAGAAATTTAAATAATAAGCCTATTAAAAGATTATGATATCATTATTCTAGAAAAAGCCACCAAAAAAAAAAACTAAAAAGATATGATAAAAGATGCTTGAAATGTAATAGTGTGAGTCAAAATTGGAATGAGATAATCTTTTACTAATTAAAAAGTCTTAGGTCATTGTGAGAAATGATTTTGCTAATGTATTTAAAAGGTCTTAGATCATTGTGGGAAATGACAAAGTTTAGTAAAGCTTAGACAAACATTTGTGATTGTAAGAGAAAACTCATATATACAGGTATGTTGTTCCTATATTGCAACGTAAGGCATTTTGTATCATTCCTTCTTACTTTTACTAATGAGAATCCTTGATTACCATGGACATAGGTACTTTTCCTACTCATGAAAAATCTCTATATCTTTGATGTTTCCTACATTTTGTTTCTTTAGTATTTGATTGTTGTTTTTAGAATTTTTTTGTGTGGTTCAACTGTTTGATCTTAGAATTTTCTTACTATATATTTTCTAATAATTAGTATTAGTGAAGGTAGTGGAAGATAGTCATAGAAGAATGACCTCTAGAATCTTGAATGCAAAGTTCAAGGTGGAGAAATTCAATAGCAAGAATAACTTTAGGCTATGGTAGATCATGATTAAGGATCTACTTATTCAACAAGATTTGAACAAATTATTGTAGGAGAAAGTGAAGAAATCCTAAGAAATGTCAAATGAAGGTTGGGAGGATTTCAATCTGAGGGCTTCACGGACCATTCACTTGAGTATCTCCTATTCAATGTTGCAAAGCTTGATTCAACAATTGCATTATAGAGAAATTTGGAGGATTTGTGTATGATCAAATCACTTACAAAAAAGCTATATTTTAAGTTAGAGCTTTATGACTTCAAGATGAAGGAAAGAACATTTATTGTGGACTACTTGAATGCTTTCAATAAGCTTATCTAGTAGCTATCCATTATTGAGATGTAGGTTTTGGAAGAAGATACTCTTCTGTATTTGATGAAGCATCGATTGGCTTAAATATCATAGATGCTACATCTCACCTATGTTGTAACATTCCTATCAATGCATCTCTAATAATTACTACATCATAGATGCTACACTGCATTTACAATGTTGTAGCTACATTGATGTGTACCCATTGACATGATCCCATCAACGCATGGGAATTTATCACCTATTGAAAAATATTTTTTAAATATATTTTTATCATGCATAATCTTCATTTTTATGTAATTATTCTTTCATATTAAGTGCATGTAGATGAAATTCATCATCATCATGTATTTGAGTCATTCTAAAGTTTTTATTTGTTTCTTCATCAAAATTTAATTGTTGTGCTAATCTTAAAGATTGGCACTTAATCTTTATAGGAAATAAACATTGTTTTCCATAAACCAATTGATAAGGTGAATATCCTAAATTTGGTTTATATGTAATCCTATAAGTCCAAAGTGCATCTTGTAAATTTTTTGATCAATCCTCCTTCTTGGTAGATACGATTTTTGTTAGGATCTTTAGAATAATTTTATTTGCATTTTCCACTTGATCATTTGTTTGAGGATGATAAGAAGTAGCTATATTATGTTGGATTCCACAAGACTTAAGGAATTTCACCATTATTCTATTTAAAAAGTAAGTTCCTTGATCACTAATGATTGCTCATAGGATTTCAAACTATGTTAGGATATATTTCCATAGAAAAGCTACAACAACTTTAACATCATTTTTTGGGGTAGGTTTTGCTTCTACCAACTTAGTAACGTATTTTGTATAGACAAAAATATATTGACATCCATTATATGGAAGAAATGATCCTAAGAAGTATATACCCCATACATCAAAAGGTTCCATTATTAAGATTGTATTAAGTGATATCTCTTTTCTTTTTGTCATTACCCCTAGTCTTTGACATTTATCACATTGTTGGACATATTTATGAGCATCTCTAAATATAGTGGGCTAATAAAATCCATTTTGTAATATTTTTATAGTAGTTCTTAGACTATGATCAACCTGAATCAACCTAAATGTACTACAGAAAAATCAATTGGTAGCCCTATCCTTAAATGAAGTGTACAAGACATTCAATAAATGATGTCATGAACTTAGAATACAGAAAGAGAAATTTCAACTAGGACATAAGTCTCTCTATTGGAACCCCATAGATGTTCCTCAAAAAGCCAAATTCCAAACATTGTGGGAAGGGCCTTATATAATTGATGAAACCTTTTCTTTTGGGGCCATGATCATATACAAACTTGAAAGCCCAAACAAGAAGCAGTTGGTTAACATCTAATAGATGAAGCCTTTCCATGAGTCCAAGCAAGCTAGTGCAACAAATACCTCAACAAATGGACAACCATGCTCAATTTTTTAGATCTCTTCTTTCCAACTCAGTCATGGGGGAGATGGTCATCCATGCTAATCACATACATGGCTTCTCAGTTTTTCTATTTTTTGTTTTACACATTTTTATTTTTTTGAAATTGTTCATTTTAAACCTTTTTTTTAAATTTTTTTTCCTATTTTACATCATTTTTTACACCATTGTTAATATATTTAAATCTTTCTTAAATATTTTACACTTTCTTATATATTCTACTTTATTTTAGTGTAATTTTCTGATTTTTGTTAATAAACATGCTTTGTGCCAATAAGACACAATGGTGTTGTAGCTATTGCTAATGGTGGTTTGTGCTTAATGTTTTGTTTGCTAATGTTTGGTTTCTATTTTTAAATTTTTGTACTAATGGCTAAGACATTGTTTCTTTTTCATGGTTTAAGTAGTGAATTCATGTCATCCACCCATCCACAAACTCTATGGTTTTCCTCGTTTTAGGAATTTGAGGTCTCTTTTATTAAATAAACTTTTAATAAATTTTTCACCTTGGTGGTTTCTAGAATTAGGAAGTATTCAAGGGGACTCAATACTCTTTGTACTCTTCTGCTTACTTGGGTGCATGAGTGTTTTTATGGATTTCTCACCATTTCATGCTGACCAATAATAGAAAGCTGAATAAGTCTTTGCATGGTGTGGTTCCCATCAAAAAGAAAAAAAACAAAATAAAATAAAATAAAATAAAAGAATATAGATATATATATAATAAAATATGATAAAAATTCAAATCACACCCCTTTGACAAACAAATGGGCTACAAGCACTAGTTATGGGACTAGAAAGACATGTTATCAATGCCTGAAGATCCCCTCTAACTAAGGCCCCTTCTCACTTCTTACTTCTCTTTTTTTTCTTTAAGAAATGATGGTTGTTCTATGAAAGTACTCTTGTGTATCAAGGGGGTGGATCGGTCTTGGAGTTGTGATGCAAAGTAACTAAAAGTGATTGGTTTTGGTTTGGACTAAGGATGGATCTTTTCAGGTCATTGAAACACAAATCCACAAGGGGCTTCTTATAACCTCAATTTGGAACACCATTCCACATTCACCATCATTTGTTCATGCTACCATAACTCACCTCACTTCTAGTGTCCATGTTCTTGATTCAGTGTCTTTGTATGATGTACTTGAATTCTTGGGGAGAATCTTTTAGGTTTTGGTCCTTAAATTTCATAAACCATTAATCACCTATAGGGCCCATAGACTCCTTAGGTTGAGGTTATGCAAGGGCAATTAGGGCATGTGCTTGCTATGGGGAGGATCCACTTGCATATCTCTTGGTTAGGTTCATTAAGCATCTTATCCTTAGGCATTATTGCAATTAGAATCTTTTGTACATCCATCTTTTACATTTGATAATAGTGTGCTCCTTTACATTATTTCTTTAATTCATACATTATCCATCAACTTTTTAAATTTTTAAGCTTTCAAAGACCCTCTTTAGTGATTTCATCATATTCTTGGCTTTTTTGGGATGCAATAGATCCCAAATTCATTTAAAAATTCTTTATATTTTTTGAAATACTCAAGTTTGAAAATTTTGTTTATAGACCCCATAAACAGGGTCTCGTTGATGGAGCCCATGTGTATATGAGGCGTATATATGCATTCCCATTAACATAGTGCAAAAATACTATAAATATGTGTGACCCCCTTAGAAATTTTCACATTTTCTCAAATCTCAAGGGATTTTTTTTGCAATTTTTAGAGCCCATAACTGCCTAATTATTTGTCCAAATCACTCCGTTTTTTTGACCTTATTGCTCCCATATGTAACCTCTTAGTCGTGGGGGCTATAAATGTGCCATTTTTGATAAAACGTTTTTCACCATTTTTCTAACTCCCACAAAGGTTTAACTAGGAAATCAATATTTAAACACCAAATTACAAAAGTTAAACCCTTCCAACAAGCTTCGGTGACACTTAGCATAAAAATTAATTAATAAAATAAGAATAAAATAATCAATCTTCCATGATCCAATTATAGCCAAGTGTAATTGATTAATGAGATAAGGTATCCAAATATTTTAAGTTACATATTTTATCTACTAATCCATAGATGTATTTTGATCACAAATGGCACCAAAACGCAAACACACATAGGAAGGAGGACTATCTCAACCAAGGGAGAAACAACCAAGAATGGGAAGGGGCCAAGAATAGGCCTAGGAAGAATCAGTTACAACCCATGCCACGAGACCTCTTACGAAAGAGGCTAAAGTGGAGCCTACTTCTCAGATTCTAAAACAAGTGGCAACAATAGAACATTCCCACTGGGATGAGGCACTAGCTCAATAGGTAAACCTTGAGGTGACCTTGATGGAGGCCTGCCAAACTCAAATTAGATCAAGGGAGGTGTAGAAAATGGTGCTGTAGGAGTTGAACTTTGGCTCTTTCTTGGAGCAAGCAACTAAGGAGGTATATGACCAATTGAAGACCTCTCCCATGTGGTTAGTTATCACTTCCAGCGGGGAGTGGTATATGGGAGATATGTTCTTATTTTGGAATAATAGGTAGTAGGTTGGTTCAACAATTGAAGTTAAGGATATTTTAGTATCCTACTTAGTGCAGGCCATTGTAGAGGCACTTAGATTACCTAAAACTAGGGTGAATCTCATCAAGATTTTGAGTTAGGTAGACCCTAACATAAAAAAGAAATGGATTCAGTGATGCTATGGTGTCAACCCCAAGGGTTACTACATGCTCACACCAACAAAAATAATTCACTAGAAAATTATGGCCTTTCACTTAAATCCCATGGTGAGGCCAAGAAAGATCACTATCTTTTCTACCTATGCATGTGCCACTTTGAGTGGGAGATTCGCAGTCAACCTTCCAAAGATAATCTATCTAGAGATAGAGAAGCAGTTTAAGAAGAATGAATGTGGAAGGAAGACACTCCCCTTCCCATGCCTCATTAGAAAACTATGTTGAAGGTGAGGAATAGTCTGCTACACTAATGATACTATCTAATGTGCTCTAACTGATAATTGGGTAGAGATGATGAAGGACCAAATGCCAGCAACAATAATCTAAGAAGAGGAGTAGTAGCCACCAGCTCCACTTACCACTTAGAAAATTATGTTGGATGTTGTTGCAACATCCCAATGGTTGCATGAATACTAAGAATGGCTCTTTAGTGATCAAGAGTAATAAGTAGGCATGAGTGGTGGAGATCCATTTGTGTACTGGTCAAAAATGAGTCACTTGAACGAGGTGGCCTAACTAGTCATCCTAATGGGAGGAGGTGGACCCATTTTTTCTACTCAATGAATGTAGTTGTCTATGAGATTGAATCCTAGTGCTAGAGAGGTAATGGTGTCTCTCTTAGAATAACAACAACTCCCAAATATTTTTGAGAACACCACGACCTTATTAATGTGCTTAGAGAAGGGTGAGGGGGCAACGATATTAGTGATGTAGCACCAAGGGCAAGAAATAGCAGTAGAGGTGGTTTCTGATAGAATTTCCAAAATACTTAATGCATTTGTAGTGTTTGTACTAGACATGTCTACATTTAAAAGATGTATAGATGTCTACAGGGACCATAAGCAATAGATTAAGTGCATCATAACATGAACAACTACTGGACCAACTTGTAGGAATTAGGCAACTACTTATGGATGTTCTTGATCTTCTAGATAGTATAACTACAACCTAGTTGGAGCTACCAGAGGCAAGGGAAAAAATTATTATATTAGAGGGGCAACTTGAAATAAATAATGAGCTAAATGAAAACTTGGTTGTGGAGGTTGTTGAATTAAGAGTCTAGATTACCAACCTTGCATTTCTCAATCTAGCATTAACAAGAGATGAAGCTTTTGAAAAATTTCATACCAAGTTGAAAGAGGTTGAGAATGCGATGAAGATGACAATATTCTATCGATCCTTAGTAGAGGCCACTTAGCATAAAATTTAAAAGGCCTTAGATCTGACCTACTAGGAGAATGTGTAATTGACCATAGAAAATCATCACCCATGAAATGTTTATGCACATAAACAAAAATTGACTAATTTTATCGATCAACAGCAAGAGCAACTAGCTAGAGAAAACACAGAGTTAAAGAGATTGATAGTTGAGAACAGAAACCTCTCCATGGAGTAGGTTTGTAACCTTCACCAAAATACTATAATAGATGTAGTCACCTAAAAATTAGAGGCTCTCAAGTCAAGTATCACTGTAGAGACTAGGTTAGCCTACAGAAGGAAGTAAATGAAAAACACATGCAAATGATGAAGAAAAAAGTGAACAAGACCCTCTAGCAACTCCAATAAGAACTTGAATTATGGTAGCCCATCATTGATGGGATTGATTAGTACAATAAAGTAGAAGTTCACCTAAAGGAGTTGTAGATAGAGGAAATGACTAAATATATGAAGCTTGGCAATTTCTAGTATGCAAACCTAGCCATGTTGACTATTGGATGGTTGTGATCAGAATTGGAAAAGCAAATGGCTAGTTCATACTTGTTGTACAAGGTTGAGTTCAAGCATCACAAGGACACCACACAAAATCTTGTGATGGCAAACACTAAACTCAAGGTTATCAAGGGCAAATACATTAATCAAAGATCTACTATCAAGAGCCTGGTCAAAAGAATGAATGACTACTAGGATCTATAGAACATAGTAAAGGCATTCAATGTCAAATCTAAACAATTTGCTGCGTCATCTATCAACATCAAGGAGATGTTCCTAGTAATGCCCTATCCATGGGACATCACCATTCTAGCCCACATTGGTAATGTTTTGTGGATTTTGAATGATCCCCAAAGCAAGAAGGAGAAGATGAAGGCCTTATTGGATGCCTTTCACTTTCCACTAGAGGTAGCAACTATAGTAGGATAGCCATAGTGACCTTAGTCACTGTGCATGTCCAAAGCTAGCGAAGGTCCTTCAAAATCTTAGGAGCCTCCACCACGTGGGATTGTTTGATCTTCTTAACCACCTTCATCCAATTAGAGGAGATGCTTTCAAGTTTGAGCAGTTATGTCATGGTGTTCAATTTTGTGCCATGAACACCAAAAATTTTTGTTATGATGTCAATTTGTACACTGGGTACTCAATTTTGTTATGTGAGTTTGGTATGTCAAGATTTAGTCAATAATCCCATACCTTTTCAATTTTCTAAAGAAACTTGAGGATGAGTTTTCATTTGGTCATGGGGATATGATGAAGCATCAAAGTGTTGGGTCAATGAGCCCTTGTTGATGTGGCCTTGTCGATAAGTCCTTGTTGACATGGTGTTGCCCCATTGATTGGGCCATGTCGATGTAGCTTTTGTTGTGTTTATAAGGCCCTATCAATGCAACTCCATAATAAAGTATATAAATATGCGCTCACTAGTCATGTTTAGTGAATGTCTTATCATATTTGTAGCAAAGCTATTGCAGTTTTGTCATTTGAGAGTTAGAATATTTTTCTGAGTGCCTATAGAAGGAGTTAGAAAGTGTATGGATCTTTATTTGAGCACTAATGTGCTTGACCACACTAGTGTGAATGGTAATAAAGATGAGCTTTTTGATCAAACTTTGTAGCACTTGGAATAGATTAATGATTTATTTATGCATTTATTGTTTTTATTAGTTATGCAATTAATTAAGATAAACTAGACTTTAATTAATTAATTAATTAAGCTAAGTAGATTAAACACATAAGTACGACCACTTCAAGCATAACATACAACACTTGGTAATTCCAGTAGTGTAGAATGCTTGGTAACCCAACAGTGTTGTATGTGTTCAAGATGTGTATAGAAAGTGGGACCAGATGCTTATGTTAGGATAGTTAGTTATTAATTAGCAATTAGATTAGTTAAATTGGTTCATCAATTGAGTTTCAACTTGTTATTAATCATAGATAAATAAAATATAAAATAATAAAAATCATGTGCCCCAATTACACTTAACCATATAATTAAGCTTCACAAGTGTAGTTGGGAAGACTACAATCATCATGATTAGATTTCACCTCCTAAAACTAGTGTACTAAGGAACTGAAGATCTAGGAAATTTGACCATATTTCATGTGAATGCTTGTAATTCATATGGTTAGATGTAGGGTATACTCGCCACTCATCAACTAAGGATACACAAAGTAAGAATATTCCTACCTGATGAGCAATGGAGTAGTCCAACACCCAATCATATGAGATACGAGTGTTCATGTATAGCTTAGTTGAATTCCATAGACAAGGTAATATGATTATGCTAGTAATTGGTTTGAGTTCATGATCGTTGTATTTCCACATGGGCTAGGAAAATCAATGTGTATGGTTAGCTCACAATGACGTGTATCATAACTTATGTTGCTTTGGCCATTTTACTCCTAGTAAACATGAGGTAAATGAAAGTTGCTTCTAAGTCTAAGTAAATAAGAAATGAATCTAGTCTAGCCTAGGTAATGGACATTCATTCCTTACTCTCTACACATGTCTTGGACTTATGTAATTGTTACTGAGATTACCAAGTATCTCACTACTACATGAACCAAGTAATAATACTATTGGGTTATCAAATGATCACACTTTATATTCAAAATTAGTTGTATCCATTTTTCTTAACAACAATAAAAGTAAAGTTCATGGGAAAGTAAAAAGTAACTAAGAAAATAGTAATCAATAGACTAAGTGAAAATAGTAAACATTATGCTATGTAAACAATAAAAATTAAGTGGATGATAAAATGGTAAAAAGTAATCTTGATCTTTGTTGTTCACAATTGTGTACAAGTACAAGATACTTGAATAAAGACTTTATATAGTCACTTCACACCACATTGCATGCATACACTGCTAAGTGATAAGTACTAAAATCAAGAAAAAAAACTAACAAACTTTTGCTAAGGTGGAATGAAAATTGTTGTTTAGACCGTAGGCCTAAGTGTCATATTTATAGGTTTGCATGTGTTTGCAAAGTTAAATATCTAACATAATAGCTTGTTTCCTAATATTGGTGATCTGATATCAAATTCTCGATATCGTAGCCTTCCAAAAATGTGATTTATCATACCCCCACAACTAACTAAAAACTTATCTTTGAGTTAAAAAACAATGAGAATGAAATTCCTTACAAAATTGGAAGGTAGATTTACATGAAACTGACTACTATGTACATGACTCTTAATTGCCACAATAATGTTTACAAAATGGCACAAGATATGACATGACACTAACAAAAAAATAAAAATTTAATGAAGCTTGATGTAGCCTTATGTAGTTCTTGGTTGTTGTGGTTCCTTCATTAGTTGCTTTCCCTTGTTGTCAGGCTTCTAAAATTTGTGTCAATTCATGAGTGCTTGAAGTTTTTCCTCTTTCATTCTTGGGCCTTGTGTTGTCCATGCTTGTTGTATAATATGTGATGAAGTAGGTACATTCCATGGGCATGTAGCTATAGAAAAATCAAATTTGACTTGACATACCAAGTTGCCAATTGCCTCTTTTCCTCTTCAAATGCTCTAGCCTTTTCTTGTAGTTCATGATAATCAGTTAATCTTCTAGCCAGGTTTGCTACTACATCTTTTTTCCCTTAGTAGCAAGCCTTCACTACTTCTAGTTCAATGTTTTCCACTTAGAGTTTTTGAAAAGAATCTTTTTGATTTGCAAACTCTTTTTCATATAGAGCATATGTGACTACTACTTGTTGTTCTAATTCATTCTTAGGCCTGCCTGCTGTCAACATGGCTAAGTTAGCATAACAAAGGTTAGCTAATCCCATGTACTTTCTTAGGTCTTTCATCTATAGGTCTTTATTTTTCTACTTTCACTTGGTGGACAAGGGCATAACTATTTAGAATGGGTTGCTAGTTAGGATTTTGTGCTAAAATGGTGTTGATTCTGGGTTTGGCCATTTGGATCTTCTTCTTGTTGATTTGCTTATATGTGCCCACATGATCTTGGAAGTTTTTATTAAGCCCCTTGTGTTTCTTTGCCTTATTTTGCCACATGCTTATCTTAATAATTAAATTTTGTTAGAGGGTTTGTACCTCCTCTATTGAGAGGGTTCTATTTTCTCTTATGAGGTGACTCATGTCCTGGTTAACCCTCACCAGTTATTTCCTTAACTGGTGGATGCTCTCTTCTAAAAATGTTTTTTTGCTTTTTGATAGTGGTCAACCTCATGTTATCAGCAATAAGTTATTTATTTTCCTCATGTACTATGATAAGTGCCTTGACATGTGCATATGATTTTTCTTTAACTATGGAGGCATTCCATACTGCTTTCTCCTTCTCTATTGCCCATCTATTTATTTTTCTCAATCATGCTATTCATCTACTTAGTTATGAATTGTTCTATCTAGTCAGGTGCAATAAATTGTGTGGGATCTCTTCATTCAACTCGAAGGGCTACAAGCTTTTGTTGTAATTTTAGAATTTCATTTTCTACATGCTTTGCCCTTGTCTCTGCCATGACTAATTTTTCTTTGGTAGTGATGAGCTTAGATTTTACTATAGTGACATGATTGGGGATGTTGAAGAGTGTTCTCATGACTTGCCCAATCTATAGTAATCTATCAAGCGCATCCTCATGGTCAAAAGGAGTGATCAATGTCCTAGCTAACATTTGAGCATCTCTAGCTCTAGTTAGATCTACCAATCGTACAATAGGTATGTTGAAAACTTCTTTAATGTGATTAGTAATCACCTCTACTTCTCCCACTACATCTTGGTATTGCATTACTACTACTATGGCTTCTTCTCTATTCTCAAGCACCACTTGGAATGATAAATCATTCCCAAATAACTATTGTGACCATTGATTCCCTCCTCCTAACTATAGTGAGATTTGTCCACTTGTTGAATCTATTGAAATTGTGGGCTACATGGCACTATTAACAACTCTATAAAGGTTTTCCCCCTCCCTTATTCCCCAGCTAATGATTTCTATAATCTATTGTAGATGATTCATCGATGGTCTATAATTTTGTGGTGGCAATGGTAGAACTTGTTGTTGTTGTTGTTGTTATTGTTGCTTTTATTCTTATTCTTTATCATGATCCTTTCTAGATGGTGATGGTTTGAGAAACTCAGCATATGAAGCATTTTGGGCTTTCTTGGGAATGTCATTGGTGTATTCCAAGATCTTGGCTTACTTGCACAACTTTATGATAAGGTAGGAAAATGGAAGTATTAGCTTTATTGTCTTCCTTTCTTCTAACTGCCTTTGAATTTCCATAAAATAGAGTTGTGCGAGGTTTCCATTGTATTTTTCCATTAGGATCACAATTCCTCTAGTTGCATAAGTGGATAGTTGATTGAGTCTTTTTGTTGGGAATAGGTGATAGGTGCCAAATTTGAAGTAGTTTCTTTCTTCCAAAGTTAGCTCATTATAGCCCTTATCTTCTTTACCATCAGTCCATTTTAGCCATAGTTTTCTAGTTTTAGGATTAGATCAGGTGGACAAATGTGCTAACCTTTTCCCTTTGCTGGGTATATTCAGAGCTTCTATAATTGCCTTGATTGAGAATGAAATTGAAATTCTTGCAATGTTAATTGTGGCACCCTCATCCTTGTTGTGCCAAAACTGATAGGTTTTCGTAAGGTACCATTAACCACTATAGGATTGGATAGGTCATAATGGTGATGCCTTAAGTTGTATCTAAACTGCTTTTGACATAAATTCCATGAACAGGCCGAAGTTCATTTCCATAATGACTATGGTCAGGATGGATCTTTCTTGAATAGCTTGGAGGTAGTTTTGTGATAATTTGAGGCATTGTGCTTGCACTAGTGGTTCCTTTACCTCTCCTTGGGCTAATTTTCATATAGCAGGAGTATCTTGATGAATGATAAATGATTGGGCTTCTTTCTCCTCAGTTTTTGGTCCTTGTCCTCCTATTCCACCTCTACCTTGGCCTCTTGGTTGTTTTCTTGCACCTTGTAAGGGTCCTCCTTATGCTCTCCTGTTTGGAGCCATCTATAATCATTAAGGAATTAGGAATCATTAGATGGAATTTTCTAATTTTTATAACTTCCTTTCTTTCTCATGCTTTTAGTTAGATTAAGTTCTTAGTTTTTAGGATTGTAGAGTTAGACAATTTTTGCAAAAATTTATTCCATAGGTGTTATTTTCTTTGTGGCTCCTCATAGTTCTCTATTTGGCTCTTATTTATGGCTCATTATGATTGGTTATGGTTCTTTAAGAGTATTATTTGAGTGTTCTGACTTTTTCGTGATTAATTCTTATTAACAATTTTCAAATCTCACTTCATCCTTAGCCTTAAAGTACTTTATGGGTGTTAGACGTTTTTGAAAAATTGGCTTAGACTTTCCTCATTAGCACCCCCCACAACTAACATGAGCACTCCATGATGAAATAAGTTCAAAAAGCATGAAAACCAGAGTGATGATGATCAAGGTATGGCTTGGGAAATCTAGGAGGTTAGAGCTTAGATTAGAGAAGAAATTTCCAAAAATCTCCCTTGTGTGCAAATGAAAATGATGGAAAATTTGGCTAAGTCCCCACATATTTATACTTTTTGGCAAACTCGATATTGGGGACTTGACATCAAGGATCCAATATTGGTGTAGAATTAATATTGAAGCCCAAAACTTTGTAATTTTCATAAGATTTGGATGGGAAATTTGATTGTTTTGGATTCCTAGAAGGTTTTAAGGTTGCTCAAAGGGTTTGGATGATGGATATATGCATATTTTTATGAAATTTTTGTTGCTAGAAGTTCATAGAGAAGGAATCTTAGCTACGAAAGTTCATAAGATGGATTAAGAAGGGTAATGGATTCATGTAGTAAGAATGGATAGTTTAAATG
The DNA here is from genome assembly GCA_015680685.1 of Gnetum montanum. Lineage (NCBI taxonomy): Eukaryota > Viridiplantae > Streptophyta > Gnetopsida > Gnetales > Gnetaceae > Gnetum > Gnetum montanum. Next base: position 399,683 of record MNCI01004656.1, read on the forward strand.
TTATGGGAAGTGTTTATTGATGCTTGAAGATTGAAGATGATGTGGAATCACTTAGCAGGTATAAGGTACAATAGTTATACAAGTGAGTCCTCCTCAAAGAAGGCTCCAACCCTTAATGCCCTTGTATAACCATGTCTAAAAGTGTCCTTAGGCACTTAAGGAGTTGAATGTAACACATACCTATTTAGTAAAACACACATGTTAGTACGACTAGATTGAGAAAATAATGTTATGTTACTGAAAACCACAAGTTATAACTATTCAACCAGTGGGATGAGATGGACTTAGAAGGGGTTTTTGAAATTAGGATGTGAGGCATCTTACCATAGGAATAATAAATTCTTGGGTTTTATTAGTGGTTAAAGTAATCACTAGCCTTTCTATTCAAGATTCAAACCAAGTCTAGACCACCGTCTAGTGACATCGCATTATTTCATCTCTTGGAGTTACAACTATAAGACTATCAATGTTTCAAGGAGTATCATCACTTGGTGTATTGTCAAAAAAAGGAGTTTATTTATGGTACTTTGTTTATTGTTTTTTAGATTTTTGAGAAGTCATCTACCTTCAAGCATGGGTAACATGTCTTTCTATTGGGACCTCCAGAAATTTATTTTGTGCTCTTTTATTTTTATTTGTGTCAACCTTTCAAGGTAGCACTTATTTTACTCTTACTTACATTAGATGTACAAGGATATAGTACAATCTTAACAACATGATAGAACTCACTACAATAATCTAAAAGAATCCATAAATCCCGTTGATGTCACACCCTTTTCATTCCCACTTGGTTCTTCACTTTTCGGTCTAGGCACAATGATCACAAGTTTATTCTTAGTTGTATGATGGAAAAGAATATCATTATGGCCATCGTAAGAACTTCTTATAATGGAATGGATGGATGGATGATTTGGGCTCACTGTGCAAATAATCAGTCCCTTATGACTTAATAGCATGGAGAAATATTCACTTTATTGGATTGCATGTTACCTTTATTTATAATATGTCTTATTTGTAATCAAAATTATTTACAAAGGGTTTCAAAACAAAGTATGAGAGAAATGTGAAAAAGTATAAAGAATGAAAAAAATGTTAAAGAATATAAAAAATTTAAGAAATGAAAAGTAGCAAAGAATGAGAAAAGATTAAAGAATGTAAAAAGGTATATCAAAAAATTAGAAATTTAAAAGTATTGTACAACAAAAAATAGTAAAGCACTATTTAATTTTGGACTTAAGATAGGGCATCCTCCCCACGACTGAACTCATGGAAAAGTGTTCAAAAAATCCTCCCTATATCTCCTAGATCATACAATCTAAGTAGTTTACTTACCATGTTTATTGATTTAACTTTTGTATTATTATCCTAGGTAATTTTAATGGTAATGGAATCTTAATCGTTTGAGTTCTTATTTTCTTTTTCCATTTGTGTATGATTAAGATTTAATAGTTTCATTTTTGGGTCCTTAGTTGGAGTCATTTTCCTAAATGGAAGTTAATAAGTGGATTAGGTTGTTCCATGTATTTTTTGGATAATTTTTGGTTCTCAATTAGTGGCCATGGGGTGTCTTTTTATTTTGTGGATGCTACTCTCTCTTGTGTGCACACTTGTTCTTCACACTTGTTGTGGACTAGTGTGATGATGATGTTAACATTTTGAAGTGTTAGTCCATAACTGTACCCTTTTCTTTTATTAGTAATGCATGGAATTTGTTGCATGTGTATGGATCTATGCTTGTCCTCCTTAGAGATCTCAATACATAGATCACTCATAATTAGCTTAGCATTAATTGTGATAATTAGAAATTCCTTGTTAGTATCTTTCACATATATTATTAGAAAGTCTGCCAAATAAGACCACCCATTGATAGTGGTCACTATGTTATCTATTTGTTCCAAAGGAATGACAAAAAATTGATCTACAAGCTCCAACATGATGTGGCATTATTTCAATGGTGGTAAGTTCCATGCTTGATATGTTTTTTAAGAGATCAAATTTAGCCTAGAACATGAGTCTAATAGAGCTTTGCATGGTATATTTCCAACTACTAGTAGATAAATCAAAGGAACTTTTGGATCAATTCTCTTTTTAGGGAGTGTTCCTACCTTTATTCAATCTATAATGATTTCAGTAAGCATGATAGTTTACATGTTTGAACTGGATGATGATAAAATCTTGTGGGTAGTAAGGGAACTTTTGGTAGGGGAAGTTGATCTTGTTGAAGCACTAATTCTACCAATCTTTTTAGAACTTGTTTTAAACAAAGGATGTTTCTTCATTTAGCCCTTAGTATTGTTGGTAGGATTCTCTATCTAAGTATTCACTACCCTTGTAGCTTTTCTCTATTGTGGTTGTGATGGAAATTCACCTTGCATAGCAGGTGGTGGCACTGGTGGTAAAGGATTAGAAGGGAAATTTGATAGGCCAACTATTGGAAAATGTGTGTGAGGACTCTAATCCATCCTTGGTGTAGTAGGTCTATAGTATTTTGGTGGATAGTAAGAAGAAGTAGTTTGAATTGATGTGTTTCCTAGAGATATTAGATGCTGAACATATTATCCATAATGGTTTGGTTATGTGTATGACTATTGTTGCCTTGGCAGTGGCATGACCCACATCTATGATTGCTACCATTACTGCTAATATTGCTCATATGGTAAGGATAGGCTCCACTTGGGTAATATGTTGGCTAGAAGGATTGCTTGATATTACCTTGAGGATAAGATAGTTATCTTGGCATTTGCTTCTTAACAAAGCTTGGATTGACTACATATACTTGAGATTCTTACAAGTGGACCATAACAAGACAACATTATTTAGGATGTTTGTACTAGCACATAATGCATCCTTCCTCCTCTAAATTGAAGTCAATGTATCCTTAAATGATAGTAACTTTTCCCTTATGATTATAAATTTCTCATCCATAATATTTTTTCTTCTTTCTTTTCCTACCCCTATTAAGTGCTTATTTGGTCTTTTGTTTTTGAATCTCTAGGATTGTAGAAAATTTTTCATCCATTGATTCTTGGACTTTCTCTACCTTAGTTGCTATATCATTGACTAATTTTTGAATAGGTAGAGTCTTTTTATGGATAACATCTTCAAAGATTTCATCCTTTTTCTTATCACATATTTGCACATCACTCTTTCAAATTGATTGGTCTTTGTTATACTCTTCAGCTAATTCACTCGTTCTCCTCACTTCCCTCCTTTGCCACTTGGTTAATCAATCTTTGGATGCAATGGATAGTCATTTTTTATAACCTTCCTTGGGCATAAACCCTAAGATTTTCTCTAGTTTTGCTCTGCAACCCATCTACAATGTGCCTAAGCTATTCCCTTAGTTGAAATCTATGGCCTAGGCATCTATGCAATAGGGAATATTATCTACCCATTGATGCATTAAGGATCTCATGAGTCCCTTGATTCCATCCCTAGATTTTTTTCCTTAAGTTAGACACTCATGAATAAGTTTGGTATTTATCATTGAAGAGTTCAAGCATGGTACTTTAGTGTTTGATTAATTCAAGTTCCAATGACCTGTACTAGCTCTCTGCCTCCTTCACAAGTGTTTTTAAAAAAATTCAATTTTCACCCCTCATGTTCTATGTTGTGTAGGGTGCAAGCATTGTGAAAAGCCTAAAGGTGATGTTGTGGATTAGCATTATAGCCACCTTCAAATCCTGACATTTTGTTCATGTCTAGTCATTTGATTTGGCTATCTCTTATGTGCTTGGTTAGTATAAGGATAGCTTCCTGAATATTTATCATGCTTTGGGTTGTCATGAGGAGTTCATCATTATGGTGGGGTTTGTATGCTCTGTTGTAGTGGTGACCCTTTCTATGCTCATACCTTTCTTGATCCTCTCTTTGATTCCTTCATCTCCTTCATTAATATTCATCATCTTCTGTATTAGAGTGTCTTGAATATTAGTCATGATGATAATAAGTTCCTGTTTCCTTCCTATCATAGTCCTAGTACTTGTGTCATCTTCTTTCAAAGTCCATCGACAATTGTGATGAGGTAGTAGTAGGAGAATGGCGCCAACTTGTTCTCCTTTCATGACTCTTGTATGTTTTTTTGTAGGATTTGGTAGGAACCCTTGGCCTTAAATCCCACTTATACCTTGAGTTAGTAGCCTCTGCCTTAGGTGTCTCTACTAGAGTGGAATGACATTGGGATTTGATAGGTTCCTCAAGTCTAATGATAGGTGTTTTTGAAGGCTCCTCATGGTTTTGGTGGAGTTTCTCTAAAATAAGTGCATCAACATCAAGTTATTTCAAGACAACAAAAGTGTTGACCTACTTTCCTTTTCTATGTACATGTTTGATCTCCATGGCAACATCTCTCCTCATTTGTTGAATCACACGATACCCTTCCTAGATCTAGTCCAAATGCATTCCCCTTAAGGTAGTTTGGAGCATGTTAAGTACAACACATTTTGAAGGCAAGACTATGTTGTCTTGCATGTTCCTCCATCTCATTTGGTTGTCCTGATGAAAGATGAAAGTGAATTCTAGATTATAAGGAATAGTGTGAGCATAAGTGATTCTTATTGGCATTGGCATACCCCATTCTTCTTCATCAATGATTCTATCATTTCTTTTTCTTATCTCCTTTGTAGGTGGTGATGTATCGTTTTTTAAGGCCATGTTTGCGATTTAAGATGTTGGTTAAGTGTTCATAACTTATTTTGGATTATTAAAAAACTTAAAAGTTTGACTTTGGATTTCTGATACAACAAAATTTGGAAAACCAATTACTAAGCATACATTGACTTGTCCTTGACAAAGATGCTAATGATGAGTGGTGGAGTAGTCTAACATCCAACCATATGAGATACAAGTGTTCATGCGTAGCCTAGTTGAATTTTGTAGATAAGGTAATGTGATTATGCCAGTAATTGGTTTGAGTTCATGATTGTTATCTTCCCACATAAGCTAGTAAAATCAATGTGCATGGTTTAACTCATAGTTAGGTGTATGATAACTGATGTTGCTTTGGCCATTTTACTCCTAGTAAACATGAGGTAAATGAATGTGGTTTATAAGTCTACGTAACAAACAAATGAATCTAGTCTAGCCTAGGCGATGGACATTCGTTCTTGACTCTTCTTACATTTCTTAGACTTATGTAATCATTACTAGGATTATCAAGTATCTCACTACTGGGAAACTCAAGTGATAATACCATTGGGTTACCAAATGATCACACTTTACACTCGGAATTAGTTGTATCCATTCCGCTTAACAACTGTAAAAGTAAAGTTCATGGGAAAGTAAATAGTAACTAAGAAAATAGTAATTAGTAGAATAAGTGAAAATAGTAAAATTATTTTAGGTAAACAATAAAAACTAAGTGGATGCTACAATAGTAAAAAGTAATCTTGATCTTTATTTCCATTCACACTTGTTTTTGAGTACAAGATGCTCAAATAAAGATTCTATACAATCACTTCACACTGCACTATAGGTATACATTGCTAAGTTCTAAGTACTAAAATTAAGAAAAAAATTGATAGAGTTTTGCTAAGGTGGAATGAAAAATCTTATTTGGATAGTGCACCTAAGTGTCATATTTATAGGCCTACATGTGTTCGTGATATTAGATATTTGACATTGTAGTGTGGGTCTTGATATTAGGGATTCGATATCAGATGGTCAATATCGTAGCCTTTGAAAATGCAATTTATCACTACCAACATCATAAGTGTGTTTAAGAACTCACGATGCTAGAGGATACTACAAGAAAATAAAAATTGTAGCAAAGATAAAGGAAGTGATGAAGAGTCTTTTGATGATTGTGTTGATCTTGTTGCATTAATACAACAACATTGACATATGGCTTGCTATGTTGACACATAAGTGTTGATGCATAAGCAATAAATGTTTATATAAATGCATGTACCAACTATATTTATGACATCCTTTGCTTGATACCTTAATCAAACTCTTATAATTTTGTTCTGTAAAAGATAGAATTTGTTAATGGTGCCTATAACATGGTGTGAAGTAGTTGTTTGAGATCTTTATTCAAGTGACTTGTACCTAGACATATTCCATAACGACAATAAGGATTGATACTATTTTATTCCATTGAAGAACTTTGAAAAAGCCTAGAGTTTATCTTAATGTAATTTAATTAATAATGAGGTGTTATCCTAGTGGTAAGACACTTGATTTGAAAGCTCTAGGTCATGGGTTCAATTCAAGTGGACAATGCTAAGTTATATAAAGTTCTAATTGGACTATTTATCTTGAGGTGTACTTATGTTTCACTTATTTTAGGTTCCAACACCACCCGCATCCCAAATGCAATTTACGTTTTAATGCATATTAGTTTAACATTTACATTTCCTTGCATATTAATGAATTGGTAGGATGAGTACAATTAGTTTCAAGCATAAACACATATTCACTTGGTAATTCCAGCAACACTATTAGTTGGTTTTAATCTATAGTATAATACTTCGTAATCCTAGTAGAGGTTATGTGCATTCAAGATATGTATAGCAAACTAGGAATTACACACTTATCGCTCTTAGGCTAGACATGAATTTATCTTTACAATAGTGGGTATGTACAAACAATTCCCCTACCTTAAATCGATACTTCAATTAGATAGTGAATTTGATAAAGATATAGGAAATAGAATTGAGGTAGGATGATCAAAATGGAGATAGGCTAGTATTGTTCTATGTAATAAAATAATAATAATAAAAATAAAGGTAAAATGTCACAATATAATAATAATGTTGGCTATCTTATATAGTGTTGAATGTTGAGAATTACAAAAGAGGCATTATTAACAAATCCATTTGGTAGAAATGTGAATGGTTATATAGATGTTGAATGTTAGAAGAAGAGATAAACTACATAATACAAACATTAGAGAAAGACTTGGAGTACTTTTATTTCAAATAAGCTACAAGAATGGTGGCTTAGATGGTTTAAACATGTGCAAAGAAGATCATAAAATGAGCCTATAGAAAAAGGTTGCTACATCATTGTTCCATGAAAGCTATTAAAATGAAGACCAAAAAGAACTTGGGAAAAAAAAACAAGCAAAGATGATTTGAAGAAATAATGATCCAACTCTTTATAGAGATGAATGACAAAAACAAAGTCATGTAGCAAATCCCATTTTTTTGGGACAAGGCTAGGATGATGATGACTTAGGTTAAATATTTTATATTTTAATATTTTAATATTATTTTATTATGGCCCAAACAATATTAAGATTATATGCATTAATTAAATATAACCATATGTACTGATGAAGCATTAGTTGGTTGAGATATCGTAGATGCTATTTCATAAATGCTACATCGTATCTACAATATCATAGATGTGATATCGCAGCTACATTGATGGGTACACATCGATGTAGCCTCATTGATGTGTACACATCAATGTGATCCTCTCGATGCATGCATTGACACATACATGTCGACACAATGTCTATTTTTGCCTATAAATACATGTGCTCCTACTGTGTATTTGACATTCTTTTGTCAATAGAGTAGCCTAACCCTTGTAGTTTTATTTTGTAGTCCTAGAGAACAGTTAGTGAGTGGTCATAGTGTGGATCTAAGTCAATTTTATGATGTCTTGTTCAAGTGGCAATGTACTTGGACACATTCCATGAATGGAAATAAGATTGAGATTGATTCTTATTCATTGTAGCAATTTAACTTAGATTAAATTTACTTTCCATGAAATTTTATTTTACATATACTTAGTTAATATTTATGTTTCACGTACTTAGTTAATATTTACATTTCCATGCATGTTAATCAATTGGTAGAATGAGTGTAACTAGTTTTGAGCATAAACATGTATTCGCTTGGTAATCCTAGTAGTGTTATTATATCATTCGCCAAATAGCCTAATGCTTAGAAATCCTAGCAGTGGATATGTGGGTTTAGGATGTGTACAACAAGCTAGAAATGAACATTCATCACCCATAGGCTAGTTTAGACTTTATCTTTCTATTTTAAATTAGATTAAATAATTGATTTTTTATTATCATTAGGAGTAGCATAAAGCTGAAACAACTTCAACAATCATATGCCTCACTTTGGACTAAACCATATGTGACAAAGCTACCAAAGTGGGAAGACAACAAATTGAGATCAAGGCATAATGATCTAGATGCCGCAACTAGTCCCATCCATGAAATTTGATTGGATGGTGCACAAACACTTGTGATTCATATGGTTGGACGTAGGGGGTCCTTGTTGCTCATCATTAGTGCCATTGTTAGGGATGGTGCTTGTTATCTAGGTTAGTTATATTATACACAATTTCTATGAAGGTATTAATACTTTATCTTTTAGAAACTTTTAATATTTGAAGTTACACATGATAAAACAACGTCTTCTTCACATAGGACCCATAACACATCGTATGATAAAAACACTCATAGAAGAAATGATAGGTTCTATATTGAAGAGAATTGAAGTGAATAACCTTAGGAAGGGGTTTCATATGCTCATTTACACCCTTACTACATGCAAGAACTATGTTCAACTAGTACAAACAATCCTAGAGGAGATGGAGAAAGTCCTAGAACAAGGAGGACCTTAAGGCCTATGACCTCATTTAAACATAGAAAAGATAGATCAAGGGACCATGGAGGGTGATATAAGAGCCATGGTGATTCTCCTAGTTCACCATCTTCCTCTTCGTCTTCAATGTCTAGTTTTGACAAAGATAAACATAGGTATAGAGATAGAGCTTCAGTGTGGGATCAAGATAAAGATAGACATTGAACCCAAGGGAAAAATCAAAGACATTAAAATGAGCATAGATAAGATCATCACAATGAGATGAATAGAAATATAGATTATCACCATGATGTGTCTAGTATAGATGAACCATTTTTTGGCTACTAGGGACCTAGCATAGATTAGGGAAGTAGTTCAAATACCCCAAAGGCATCAAAGGGATAATCACATCAAATGACTTGATATGGAAAACTTTTCTAAATTTAGGAGAGGATATAATTTTGATCCACAACATCATTTACAAGCCTTTCATAATTCCTGCACCTTGCAAAATGTTGAACACAAATGGAAAAAGCTTAAGCTCTTTCCTATGACATTAATAGATGAAGGTAAAAGTTGTTATAGATTGTTGGAATTGGATTCCATTCACTGATGGTTCACAATGCTTGAACTATTAAAGGAAAAATACCAAACCTATGTGAGAGTGTCCAACCTAAGAAAGCAAATCCAAGGATGGAAGTAATGGAAACATGAATCTTTAGATTTGTCCTTGGATAAATATTATTCTCTGCTACATAGATGTCCCAACATGGATTTCTCTCAAAAAGAGCAACTTTTCCACATCATAGATGGGCTTCGTAATCAAACAACAGAGACCCTTAGGATTTATGCCCAAGGTTGATTATCCAAACTAAAAGTTCATTAGATACAAAGGCTAATTGAGGAGGTAGAAAAAAGAGAAGGAGAGCTATGTAAATGAGATAATGTAGAGGAATATAATTGGGACCCAAATCTTCAAAAGAAAAGGGTCCATAACTATAATGAGGAAAAAGAGACAACTCTTGATGAGGTGATTTCACAACAAACCTAGCCAATACAAAATTCTATCGATGAGCTTAAAGCAAGGCTTGATAAGATGTGGTAATGAATGACAAAGTTAGAACTTACATGAAATTCATAGAGGAGAGAGTAACACAAAATGAATCAAGTAATCAAAAATAGAAGAGGGAAAATAACTAACAAACAAGTAGGAACACTTATTGATAAAAAAGGAAAATGGTTGTAGGAGAAGAGGCTATAGACTCAACCACAAAAGAGGATGATGGATGTGACATTTACCTAGATGATGGATGTGACATCTGCCTAGATGACCATCCAAAAGGATATTGCCTAGTTATGTTACATCTACTTGAGTATGGAGCCTTTTTCAATCCCAAGTTTGTACAAAAGCAAATGCCTAGGAAATTACCTTACTCACAAGATTATTATAGATAGTCCTACAACCAATTGTACTTTTAGAGTAGGACTTCTTATTAGCCTCAAAATTACTATAAAATACAATGGTAGAATCCATAATCATGGGGGAGACCATCATCAAACTAGCACTACCCTTATTACCAGTTGAACTCGCATGGATATTATGTTCAAAAACCTATTTCCCTAACTAGTTCTACTTCCTTTAACTCAAATCACTACTACCACTCTCTTGAATATCATCAACCCACAACACCTTCTATGGAATCACCACCTCATGCCTCTCATCCTCTATAATTTCCTCAATATTCTCATACTTCCCTCCACCATATTTCACCGCTAGCAACACAGGAAGGTTCTACATCACAACATCAATGAAAGAATGCCACTTGTGCTATGATCATACACAGAAAGGATAATGGTATTAGATCTTAACAAAAGTCTTGGAAATGTCCTTTCTTTAGGATGACTTCCTCACTTGGGCACAAAACTCATAGACCTACCAACTCATCAAAACTAGCATAAGGCCAATCTGGTGCAACATCTTTCCTCTTCAGAACAATGTCTCCTGATCATATGTAAAAGCTAATAATCATCACATCTCTAACACAAGACATAAAAGATAAACCTATCACTATGGAAAGATAGAAAAATACATGCATTAGTAATAATAATGGATGTAGTTATTGGTTGAAAGTTCAAAATGTTAACACAGTTGCTATACCAACCCACAACAAAGTCAAGGAACAAGTGTGGGAGTGAAAACAAGTCTACATAGTAGCCACTAAACTAGGAGACACCTAGTGGCTTGAAAATGAGAATATAAAACTATTTCAAAGATGCATAAAAACAACTAATTCACATATTAGTTTTGGACATAAGGAAATGGATCAAACAAAGAATTTAGACGCACACATCTTACACTATAACTACACATTAACAAATATATATTAAACAAGGACACCTACAAATTAGGATAGAAAATGAAGAAGAAGAAGAAGGAAACACATTTGGACCCTCAAAAAAGGAAATACCTTCAAGTCTAGTTAAAGATATGTCTCCCAATTGAAACGAGATTATCGTCAATGTTAGATGTGGTACCATGCGAACAATTAAATCAATAAAGATGATAAATGGAAAAACTGTGGTGCATATCCAACATGTGTGGTCCATTTTCTAAATGCTTGCCCACAAGATTAGTCATGGGGGAGATGCTCCATCGTGATGTAAGAACTAATAAGTGCTTTTCACTTTTTTCTTTTACAAATTTTTATCATTTTTTCAGTTCTTTCATCATTTTCTAATTCTTAACATGTTTCTCATTTCTTGATATTTTTATTTTCTTTTCTTTATAATTTTCTCTTTTATTAAGTCATTTTCTTCATATTTTTATTAATAATATTGCTAGTCATGATGTATAAGTCAACATTATGTGTTAGGTTTTTGTGTTATGCTATCAAGATGATTAGGTAAGTAATTGTGTGAAGTAGTGAGACCACCTCATCCATACCTCTAGTTCTCTAAATAAAAAGGTCTTTTGTCATGAAAGAAATTTGGTTCTTCTTTCATGAAACATAATATCAATCAATGATCATTGTATCTTTAAGAAAGAGAAAATGATCAAGTGGGAATGGTAAAAAGTGTGACCTTAAGGGACTTTGTTAGGTTCTCTTCTTATCTTCCTTAGTGTGGTTTATGACTCATCTAGGAACATATTATCACTCCTTTGTTGACTAATAAATAGAAACCTATTACTTTGCATAGTGTGGTTCCTATTTTAAAAAATATAAGATTCAAAAATAAAATAAAATAAAAAAACAACAAATTTTTTTTAAAAAAGAAAAAAATAATAATGGAAATTTAAAGTACATCCCTTAGACACAATGATGGGCTACATGCACTAGTTATGGGGCTGGAAAGATATGTTACCCATGCTTGAAGGCACCACTCTAACTAAGGCCCTTCCTTCCTTCTTCTCTTTTTTTCTCTTTTTGGAGTAATGATTGTTCCTAGTGGTGATTGTGGACTCATGATGTTTGGTAGGAAGGAACACATCAATGCAAGGTCACTATAAATTGTATGGACTTGGTTTGAAACATGGACGGATAGGTATGCTACTCATTTTAATCACACTTGACACAAAAACCTATTACAAACATGGTAAAGCACATTACATCCCAATCTCTAAAATTCCTTCTCATTCCATTATTCACCTCATTGTTGCATGTAATTATGTGCCTTTTGGTTTTATTTAGTATAGTGCAACATCCCAACCAAGGTAGTTGTGTGTCATTTGGAACAAAGGCATGTTCTACATTTAACTTCTTAGGTGCCCACAGACATCTATAGAAGTGGTTATGTAAGGGCATTATGGTAGAAGCATGCTTTAGAGAGAATCCACTTGCATAACTCTTGTTGATCATGGCTTTAAACTAACCTTTACATCTTCTAGAACATTAGTGATGGTTTCTCTAAATTTATGCATGATTTTGGAACTACTTATCATTCATTTCATTAATTTTGCATACTTTTCTATTTCCATATCCTTTAATATTTCTTGACCAGCTTTTGAATTAGACCTTTGGTTTTAATTATTCAAAAAATTTTAAGCTTCTGGAGTTATGCTCATTAGTCATGGGGGCTAGCGATGTCTGCTTTAAAATTTTTTCTAACATCATATTTTCAAACATCATAGTAATTAATAGTAATTAATCAAAATAATGTGAATAGCTTGATCATTTTAGTTACCTCATCACCTTGGCCATAGTATGCTATCATCACCTTGTACTTGAATATAAACTAAGGGATTCAAAAGGGTTAATTATTAAGGAAAACTTACCAAAATCAATGTTGATCCTTTGGTGATTATAGGTGATGCTAAAAGGAATGCCTAAGGAGGAAGGTCTTTTACTAGGCATGAAAACAAAGCCAACAGGGGGACAACGGAGAATATGCACATGGAAAAATAGTAGCACATAAAAGGATCAAGGCTCAAACATCACATGTTTTTTGGATCCATGGAATGATGAGGAGAAATTTTAGTTCATCCTTTAGAAATGTTTTGCATAAATAGAGAAGCATTAACATCACAATTAAGGTTGGAAGTTTGCCATTGCTAATGACAATAAGAAGAATCATCTGCAGTGAATTTTTGAAGACCTCTGAAAATTTTGTAATCTTCAATGTTTGTATAATCTTTTTATCTTTTTTTTTTTTTCATTTTGTAATACATCCACTTCAATAACATTTTATAGTGCAACACTCAAAGTTAGCTAGTAGTTAGCATAGTCAATAATCCCATCAATTCCAATTTTTTGTAAAGAAAGATCAGTCCTATGCTATTAACTTGAGGACACATTTTTACTTAGTTATGGGGGTATGATGAAGCATCAGTTGGTTGAGATATTGTAGATGCTATGTCATAGATGCTGCATCACATCTACATTGTAGCATCCTTGTCGGTGCATCTTAGTTGGCTGCTACATTGCATTTGCGATGTTGTAGATGCCATATCATAGTCTTGTTGATGTGTACACATCGATGCGATCCTGTCGATACATGTGCTGATGCATTGACACATATGCATTGATGCAATATCTATTTTTGCCTATAAATACATGTGCTCTCGCCATGTATTTCACATCCTTTTGTCAACAGAGTTGCCAAACCCTTTTAGTGTTATTTTGTAGTCTTAGAGAATAGTTAGTGAGTGCCTACAATGTGGATCTAAGTTAGTTGAACGGTGTCTTATTCGAGTGGTAATGTACCTAGACAAATTCCATGAATAATAATAAGATTGAGATTGATTCTTATTCATTGTAGTACTTTGACTTAGATTAAATTTATTTTTCATGCAATTTTACTTTACATGTACTTATTTAATATATATGTTTCATGTACTTAGTTAATATTTATATTTTCATATACATTAATCAATTTCTGAAATAAGCATGACCAATTTCAAGTGTAAACAAGTATCTGTTTAGTAATCCTGTTAGTGTTATTACTTGGTTTTCCTAGTAGCATAACACTTGGTAATCCGAGTAGTGGATATGTGGGTTCAAGACATGTACAGTAAGCTGGGAATGAACACTCATTGCCCATAGGCTAGGTTAGACTGTATCTTTATATTGTTAATTAGATTAAATAATTAATTTCTCTGTTATCATTAGGAGTAGCATAAAGTTTAAACAACATCAATAATCATATGCCTCACTTTTCACTAAACCATACATGATAAAGCTACCACTAGTCCAAGTGGGAAGATAGCGAACTATGATCAATGCTTAATGATCTAGATGCAAAACTAGTGCCATCCATGGAATTTTATTGGATCAAGCATGAACACTTGTGATTCGTATGGTTGGGCATAGGGGGTACCCACCACTCATCACGTACTAAGGCCACACAAATATAATTATGAATATAGCCTCCTATGATCAAATGCTTAGCTATTTAGTTGTCATATTAGCCTAGTCCATGGATTACAATTAGGTCACTTGTGATTTGTATGGCATTGGAACTACTTGTGGCTCATTATTGGCACCATTGTTGGGGACTGATACTTGTCACTGAATAGTTAGATTCATTCATAGTTGCTATTAGGATGCAAAGATTTATCCTTTGAAAAATATTATTATTATTATTTTAAATAGACACACAATAATCAAAAATGTGTTCTTCTTGCAAATTCAATTTTCCACTTGTTCATGAGTCTATAACGACATGTGATAGAATAACCAAGAATAAAGATGATGTGCCTCATCAAGTCAAAGTAGTTTACTAATATCCAAATTGCTACTATCTGAATTTGACTTTCATTCTTCATTAAGATGACTAGACGCAATGGAGGAACCTAGAAGACAACATTATATTATCACTTAATCATTTAGCTTCATCAATGCTCATGATATCGTTGATTAAGTTTTAACTTAAAATAGCTGCTAATGACTACAAGATGGCTAATGAGATTTCTAGGCCTTTTTAGCTCACTTAAGACCAACTATAGAAAGATCATTTCATGGAGGCATACCATGAAGCCACTAAGGGAAAGGAGGTTACCATTCCATTGACATTGTAACATGAAAAGAAGGATAAATATTATCATTCATAAAAATCTAGTGGGAAGAATCCTCCCCCTTCATTGTAGATGATATGGCAAACCCATGACTACATTTAGTGTAACTTCCCTATCAATAATCTATAAAATCTTGTAAATAACTCCAAGGATTTGAAGTTAATATTGATTTACTAAATAAAAAAAGATATAAAATAAATAAAAATCATAAATTACAAGCATAAATACAATAGAGAAACATGACATAACAAAATTTCTTATTACTTGCATAAATAATTACATAAAATTAATTTCAAAAAATGAAAATTATTGTCACCATAAAAGTGTAGATGTCAAAAAATAGAATACATTACATAATTAAAAAGTATGCAAAAATATGATTTCAATGACATTGGATATCTAGAAATAAAGATATTTATGTTTGAATGTAGTAAAATTCAATAATAAAATTAATACAAATAATTAATAAAAAAAGATTAAATTTCCTAAACATATAGTGTGAATCAAAATGAAAAATGATCCTTGCAATTTCATGATCCAAATAGCATAGATGAGAATTTCATTTATATTATATTTTATTGTTATTTACAAAAATAGATACATGGCTTAAATATGCAAATAGTGTATAAGGTTTCTATTTAACAAAAATACAAAAATATACAAAAGTTATTTTTCAAGTCCAAAAAGTTCATCTTACATAGAAATTGATCAATCTATTGTCCCACATTCCCATTTCAATGTTTCCCTAGCTACTCTAGGATTTTTGCATTGAATTGTAAGAGGAGTTAGAACCCCCTAAATAAGAAAGGTTATTTTATTTTCCTATTCATGGAGTTTAAAAATTTTGGCCAAAAATCTTAAGATATAGGCTAGACAAAAGTTTTTAATTAAATAGTCAAAAATGTTTTGAAGTCTAGAAATGTTACAAATTCTCCAAAAAATCTAAAAATCTAAATATTTTATATTTTATCCTAGAATCTTTGAAGGCTAGGTCTTCATCACCCTCACACTACCAAAGGAATATAAAAATAGGTTATAGCATCATCTTACTACTAACATTAAATTTTCCTATTAATTATTCAATGTCCAAAGATCAAATTTTCCAACAAAAATTCAAATATTATATATTTTATCTATGCATCTTTGAAGGATAAGTCTTTATTACACTCACTACTAAAGGAGTAGACTAACAAGTGTTAGAAAAAGTTTACTACTAACATAAGATTATCTTTGTGATTCCAAATGAGCTATTCATGGTTAGGTCTTAGTAATAGCCTTACTACTAATATCTTCAATGGTTGAAACATATATATCATAACTTTTTTCTTCACTTTCTCTCTCCACTAATACTTCTAAGATTCAAGGCCTTATAAGAAGCAAACTAGAACTCCAAATCAAATTCAATTTGAACCTATAGGATCCTTATCAAGTGCATTATGCAACCATATGCATAAGTCATCACTTATCCACATAGTTCAAATATTATAACTTTTGTAGAATTTATAGCAGAGTCAAAATGTGATATCTTGAGAACCATAACTTCGATGCTATTGAACCAAGAGTCAAAATTAGTATTTTTGAACATTTTGGCACATTGGTAAGATAAAATTCTATGTATGTTGTCATCCTAAGGTACTTCCTTAATAAAGAAAATTTATGTGATATTTAATTATTGATGGGACGTGATATCGCATGGGTTGCGATATCACGTATGCGATATCGCAGTCCGCTGCAATCTCTATAAATAAGAAGCAACACTCCCTTGTTTGATAGTTTCAGAGTTTTGAGAGTAGATTGTAGCTACACTCTGGCAGTTTGATCCCTCTAGAGATAGATTATTTTCCCGTGTCTGCTCGCAATGTGGTGAATGTAATTATACAGCATCCTTTATTTGAGTGTGACATACTTGGACATGTGCATGACCGGAAATAAAGATCGAGATTACTTCATCATTAAAAAATTTACTTTGTCTATTTATTTAATTAATTGTTATTTATTACTTTCCTAGTTAATATTCTCTCACCCTTAAACTCCCGTTAGAATGCAGAATGAGTACGACTTGATTGCGAGCATTAAAGTGTGACTACTTGGTAACCCAGTGGCGTACCTAGGATCTGCGCTTGGTAATCCCAGTGGTAGTCATGCATGAAGTCCAAGATGTGTATGGATAATCAAGGAGCTACTCATCGCACTTAGGCTAGATTAGACTTTCTTACCCTTTCCTCCTAGCTTAGTTAATATTACCGTCCATTGCCTTCAGGAGTAGCATTAGATTAGGAACACATCATACACCTCACTCTAGACTAAACCATATGTGACAAAGCTAATACTAGTCCAGGTGGAAAGACAACAAATTGCGACCTAAGGCTAACTGTCTAGGTGCCACAACTAGTCCGTTTATGGAGTTCAATTAGATCACGCGTGAAAACGCTTATATTCGTATGGTTGAGTGTAGGGGTACCTCACCACTCATCATTGGCACCATTTCTGGGGACAGTGCTAGTTATCTAGATTAGTTATATCATACAAGGTCAGTATAAAGGACTTAATGATATATCTTTTAAGAAAAAAAATAATAATTATTAAAAGTCACACATAAATTCACACACAACAATGCCTCTCCTACAGGACTATAATAATTCCACACTTAGTGAGGAAATTCATTGGAGAACCAATGAATTATATGATGATGAAGATTGGAGTACACAACCTGAAGTGGGGTAAACATGAACAAAAACAACGTCATTCCAACACGCGAAAGCATAACTTACCTGATGACGATGAGCTACTATTGGCCACTACAAGCTTAACGCAAATACAAGAGGCTATTCGAATCACACGTAGGCATCGTAAAGAGAGTTGTCTACCCAAGCTCGATTTAAAAAATTTTCCTAAATTTTTAGGATGCTATGACTTAGATCCTCATGAACATTTACAAGCCTTCTACGATTCTTGCAAATGGAACAACATTGATAATTGTTGGCAAAAACTTAAGCTCTTTCCTATGATACTAGTTGACCAAGAAAAAGTATGGCATAGATTGTTAAAACCAAATTCAATATGACGTTGGTTATCAATGGTAGAAGTATTTAACGAAAAATGTCAAACCTATGCAAGGGTGTCAGCCTTGAGGAAACAAATCCAAGAGTGGAAACAAGAAAAACATGAACCCTTGGACATGGCCTTAGAAAGATATTATTCACTATTAAACAACTGTTTGGGCCATGGGTTTTTCGAGGAAAGGCTAATGTACCATATCATTGATGGGCTATGTAATGAAACAAGAGAGACCTTAGGGATGTATGCCCAAGGTCAATTATACGAACTACAAACCCATCAGGTCCAAGAGCTTATTAAATGGGTGGCAAAGGAAGAAGGAGTATTGGCTAGATGGGAGAGTGTTGGAAAACCTCAATGGGACCAAAATTTCAACTTAACAAAGATCCATGATCATAAAAAGGAGAAATGAACCAATCTCAAGGTGGAAACATCATCTTTACCAACACAACAATCATTAGAAGAAGTCGAGGTAAAGATCAACAAGATGTTGGAATGGACGTATCAAAAGTGTGGAGAATTCATCAACATCATTGGAGATAGAGTTTTGACAACCCAAGAAGTAGGACAAAATAATAGACAATCGAAAAGAAGGGATAAATAAAATAAGGGCCCAATTGCCAATCATATGTATGAGTGCAACATATGCCTGTACGATCACCCCAAGGGCTAATGCCCAATATTGTTACATTTACAAGAGCATTGGGGAAATACATTACATCTAGAGTTCGTACAGAGATACTGTGTTTGATCATAGTGGCAACAATCCCAGTCGTGGGGGAGACCACCCTTGGACTGGAGACACCCTTTGTATCATCCAAATCCAAATGCTTATCTTGTTCAACATTTTGTTTCTCCAATTGGGCCAATGAACTTTATGTCACCACCATACCATTCTCCTCAATACTATCAACCCACGCCTCCAACACAACCACCACCTTGTGCACCTTTTGCTCCTCCTAACTTTCAACATTCTCATCCTTTCCCTCCTTCTACAACGCCACCAACTATTCCTAAGGTGCCTACACCATAGAAACAACCTCCGAATGTTACTTGCGCACCTGTTTCTAACAGCAGTGAGAAACCTTAGCAACATCAAAAGTGCCCCTTCTTTAAACATGGCCATAAGAAGGGACAACACACTTTCGATGCCACTACATCCTCCAACTCAGCAGAAGCTCAACACTGTGATGCACCCTTACCTTCGAACTCAACACCTCATGTAACTTCATTAGGACCACCAAATCACACTCCAACAACAATATAGCCCAATGAACATAAGAATGAAGAGCGACAACCCCATCCTTGCATACCATCTAATGGTCCCAAATATCATAGTGTGTCAACTCGTTATCTGGGAACTACATCGTATAAATTGTTCCACTATGCTCATTATAATCAAGTGTTTGAACCCTGATGGGGTAAGTATGGCCAAGTTCCAATACATCCAACATGCAAGGATCCTCATCTTCCATTTATTAATCCTTTCCATCCTCAACCGATTAGTTATGGGGGATATCCCCCATTCTAATAACAAGCAGGATTAATAAATATTTTTCATTTTCTTTAATTTTTCAAATTTTTGTTTTTGCATTTTTCATTTTTCAACTTTCTTTTTATCTTTTTATCTTTTTGTGTTTTTGTCCTTTTACATTTTTTGTAAGTAACCTCATCTATGAATAAAAGACTCATGTGGATCATTGGTTGAGGTGTGTTTTATGTTATTAAGTCATGAGTGATCAATTATTTGGAATGCTAAACCCATTACACCCACTCATCCACTCTACAAATAAGAGGTTCTGTTTGAGGGTACAATGATATTCTTGACATTCTTAAAACTTAAAATTAATTTTGTGTTCATTGTCCCCAGAATGAAGAAGGATGGACCAAGAGGGAATGATTAGGGTGTGACATAAAGGGGACTTGTAGATTCTCTTTGGTGATGTCTATGGGGGTTATCATGCAACGTGGTTATACTAAGATCCTTGTAGATCTAATGAAAATGGGAGTAAGAGTAATCAAAAGGGCACACGAAAATCAAATTCTGTTCTAGGGGGTCCCATTGGAAAGACATGTACCCATGCCTAAAGGTTGGTGACTTCTCTGGATTTAGTAAAGTGAAAAAAAATAAAAAAGAAAAAATAAACAAAGTGCCGTAAAAAAAAATCACTCCTCCCTTGAAGAAAACGCCAAGTGATCGTACGCCTTGTTGTTATGGTACTCTCATAGTTGTTCATCATGGGATGAAACAATGCAATGTCACTAATTAGAAGGATGGACTTGGTCCTAATCTTGGAATGATGGGTTAATGACACGTTAATCATGCTTTACACGCAGGATTCACTATGCCCTGGGTCAGTTACCTCATGTCCCAATCTTGATGATCCTTTCTATAGTTCATCTCATCTCACTGTTCGTGTAATTGTAGCTCGTGTCCTATATAGCATAGAATTTTCATCTCATTCTGGTGATATTTACATGTGTGTGTTTTGTGGAGTTAGTGCGGATTACCTTTAATCATTCTAGTGCCCACAGACACTTTAAGTGTGGTTACAAAAGGGCATTATAGGTTGAAACCTACTTTGGGGAGGATCCACTTGTGCAGTCCCTTGTAACCTTCACTGATTCTCTAGCTCACACACACCATTTCCTACCCTTATCTCATTTTTCATAATTTTCTTTCGCTATTATTATCCCTTCGATTCAACATTCCTATGAATCATCACATACCCTTTTTCTCTACCATCTGAGGTCCTTATTGATAAATTCCACACCATCATAATTTTCGTGTCTTCAAAACCAATTGAATTACCCTAGAACCCTATAACAATCATCTAGATGTCCTTAGTTTACATCGTTTAATTTCAAAAGAAATATTAAAAATTCGGTACATTCTCTAAGTGCCCTAACTTTGATGAAAATATATATATGTGACCTCCCTGCAACACTTACCATCATTTTCCACTATTCATGCAGGGGAGTTTTTCAAATTTTTTCTCTACGACTTGCGATTGTGAGACCCTTGCGTTTATACCTATATCTCGCTCATTGGTACTTCGATTATTATTCCGTCTAAACCTACTTGAACCTGGAGTGTTTAGCTTAGTCATGGAAGAGGGGCACATGTTGAATAGTGCATAAATTTTTTGAAATTCATCATCGCCCAAAGGACATATTTAAGGGTAATTAGTTATAAAATTAAGAATAAAATGTGTCAAAAACAATTTCATCTCCTTAGCTATACTAGAAAATTAAATTTGGAAACCACCTAAGCAAAGACGACTTAACATTATAATCTTTCAAGGACATGTTATTCCAATAATTATCACACGGAAATAAAGTAAATCTATTAAGGAAAGCAGTAAGGTATAACCTAACTTTGGTAACAACCTTACTAATGATTGGTCCCATGTGATTACAGATGGCCCTGAAACGTAGACACTAGGAAGGTCCTACTCAAGGTGTAATTAAACAGCCTAGGAGAGGTGAAGGACAAGTTCTTGCTGAACAACATGCAGAGTAGGAGGAATAATCATTTAGCATCCATTAAGAAGACCCTACTACTATATAATCAAGGCAAGTGAAAAGAGGAGCTGCAGCAATGTTTGAACAGGGATAATATCTCACGCTAACCTAGGATTGTGTTCAAAACATCCATGAAAGGTCCATATTCACTATAGTGATCATGAAATTAAACTTTGGACCTTTCACAGAATTTGCTCTAGAGGCCATTAAGGATCACCTCAAAGGATCCCCATTATTGCCTACCCTCTCGGAAAGCGATGCCTGGTACTTAGGGGAAACGTACCAATTTTGGCACAATAAAGATGTAGTGGTGTGACTATTGACTTCTCTTTTCAAGCCATTTTGAAGTATTAAACCTTCCAAATACAAGGCCAAAAGTTGCTCAGAACTAGCTGGACACTTTTAGAATCGAGCAACTTAATAAACTATTGATAGAGAATAAAAGGGTGGTGAAAGAACAAGAGAAGGCTGACTGGGATGCCTCTATGGCACAAGCACAAACTTACGTGCATGCAAGGAACTCAAGGCCTTACAATAGGAGAAAATCCAAGCCATACTTTGATGCCATCAACTTCTAAGACCTGGAGCACAAGAAAAGGGAAAGACACCAATGGAGGAGCCACCGCCACCAGGAACCACATGAGTTCCAAAGTTTTGTAGTTGTAGCACTTTACTGTGTTGTGTCTTTCTTCTATTTTCTTCCCACACTGTGGCATCATTTCATTATTTTTCCATGTAATAATCCCATACCTATCCACTATGTAATTACTGTAACTCGAGGATGAGTTTTTATTTAGTCGTGGGGGTATGATGGAACACGATATTGCATGGGCCATGATATCATGTACATGATATCTAAGTCCATCACAAAGTCTATAAATAAGAAGAGGCTCTCCCTTGTTTGATAGTTTTGGAGTTTTGAGAGTAGATTGTAGCTAAACTTTGGCAGTTTGATCCCTCCAGAGATAGATTATTTTCCCGTGTCTGCCCACAGTGTGGTGAATGTAATTGTACGACATCCTTTATTCAAGTGTGATGTACTTGGACATGCACATGACTGGAAATAAAGATCAAGATTACTTCATCATTGCAGCATTCACTTTGTCTATTTATTTAATTAATTGTTATTTATTGCTTTCCTAGTTAATATTCTCTCACCCTTAAACTCCCGTTAGAACACAAAATGAATACAACTTGATTGCCAACATTTAAGTGTGACTACTTGGTAATCCAATGGCATACCTAGGATTTACACTTGGTAATCCTAGTGGTAGACATGCACGAAGTCCAAGATGTGTACGGATAATCAAGGAGATGCTCATCGCACTTAGGCTAGATTAGACTTTCTTACCCTTTCCTCCTAGCTTAGTTAATGTTACCTTTCATTGCCTTCGGGAGTAGCATTAGATTAGGAACACATCATACACCTCACTCTGGACTAAATCATACGTGACAAAGCTAATACTAGTCGAGGTGGGAAGACAATGAACTGCGACCTAAGGCTAACTATCTAGGTGCCAAAACTAGTCCATCTATAGAGTTCGACCAGATCGCACGTGAAAACGCTTGTATTCGTATGGTTGAGTGTAGGGGTACCTCACCACTCATCAATTATAATTAAAAATGAACTTCGAAATCTAGTTTAATGAAAAAAGTAACAAAGGGTATGTCCTAGGTAGGATTAGGATCCAAAATTCTCTATGAATAGAATATTAGATAATTACATATGTATAATAATAATAAAAGATGCATAATAAATAAGAAATGTGCATAAAGAATACAATATACATAGTAAAATATACAAAAGACCTATGGCTAAGCTTTAATAGTGGTAAAAGTGAAGGATACAAAACTTAAAAAAAGAATACTCTAGTAAGTATATTATATTCATTTATGTAGGATAATAATAACTATAATAATAGTATATACAATAATAAAAGCTTATTATTTAGTGAATAAAAATTAGAACTAATCTATTGACACATAGTTAGCAATAGTAACGAATTAAATCCATGCATTAAATTAAATAATTAAGCCTTTGCAAGCTACCAATGAAAAAAATAGAGTACGATTTATCATAAGAAGGATCTCTAGGCCTAGGTCTTGTAGTAGGCCATTTAGAGAAAAGCATAGCTGTCATAGAAATATAGTAAGCCAACATGACTCTCTTGGTTCTCCATCATCCTCATCATCATCATTTTCAAGCTCTAATGAGGATGAGTATGGCCAAGGAAAAATGGTCAATGGTAGATGACCTAGTAAAATAATAAAAGAGACCATCAAAGATTTGTAGATAGAGATGGTGGATGGTATTAAGATAAAGGACATAGATATTAGAGAGGAAATACAAGAAACATTTGTCAATAGAGTAGGTGAACCCTTGCAATTTTATTCCATAGTCTTAGAGAATAGTTAGTGATTGCTTGTAGTGTGGATTTGAGTCAGTTGTACAACATCTTATTCAAGTGGAAATGTACCTAGACACATTACATGAATGAAAATAAGGTCAAGATTGATTTTTATTCATTGTAGCACTTTGATTTAGATTAAATTTACTTTCCATGTAATTTTATGTTTCATGTACTTAGTTAATATTTACATTTCCATGTACTTAGCACTTTGATTTAGATTAAATTTACTTTCCAATCTCTGTTATGCAAATTTGATGACACAGATAGTTGGAAAGATAAAGTCAAAGTTAGAAAAGTAGGTGGCCAGCTTGTACATCCTTTATGAGGGTAAGTTCAAGCATCACCATGACATCAAGAAAAAGCTAGAAATCACTATTATAGAGCTTGAAGTTCTTAGGAGTTAGTTTACAGACGAACGGTTGGTTGCTAAGAACCTAGCTAGAAGAATTAATGACTACCATGGGCTGCATAGCCTCATCAAGACATTCAATATTGAGCATAAACAATTTGCAGCCTAGTTCATCAATGTCAAGGAACTATTCCTGGTAATGCCTTGTCCATGGAACATTTCTATAGTAGCCCATGTTGGTGATACTACATGGACTGTATATGATTCTCAGAGTAAGGAGGAGAAGATGAAGGCATTGATAGATGCCTTTTGCTTTCCACTTGAAGTAGCAACTACAGTAGAATAGCCGAAACCACTACCTTAGCCTCAATCACTATCACCATAAACGCCGAAGGTTGTAGAAGGTCCTTCAGCATCCTAGGAGCCTTCACCTCTTGGCACTATTTGATCTCCTCTTCATCTTTGGCTATTAGAGGATTCTAATTGTTTAATTTTTTAGGGGTGTTCAATTTTTTTTCTTAAACATCCATTTTTGTAATTTTTGTAATACCATACAATTTGACACTTAGAGTCAGTTAGTCCATGATTTCATATCTTTCCAATTTTGTAAGAAGCTCAATCCTACTTTTGTTCACTCAAGGATGAGTTTTCAGTTAGACATAGGGGTATGATAAATCACTCACTGGAATGCATCAATAGGCATGCATCAATACCCATCAATTTATCCCTATTGATGCATCCCCATCAACATAGTGTCTGTCTCTACCTATATAAATGCATGTACCCATCACAATTATTGCACATTAAGTTAATAGAGTAGCCATGTTCTTATAATTTTCTTTCACCAGAGTTAGAATATTTTCCAAGTGGCCACATTAGGACTTCAAGGATTGTATGGATCCTTATCCAAACATCAACGTACCTAAACACTTGGATGTGCTAACAATAAAGACAAGATTCTTGGAACTCCTTACAACACTTAAGAATAGTCTAATATTTTCATGCATGTAGTTTATTGTTTATGCATTTTACAATCATTTCCCTAATTAATACACTTAATAATCATACATAACTACGACTCCTTGAACATATCGTTAATGCTTGGTAATCCCAGTGGTGTTATGCTTGGTTCATCCAGTAGCCTAACACTTGATAACCTAATAGCATTCCTAACGAGTTTAGGATGTGCATGGAAGGTGGGCCTAGATGCTAATGTTATAATAATTAGATTAAAATATTAGATAGTCAATTAGTTAACTCACAATCAATTAGTAAAAATCATGTACCTTGGCTTACACTTAACCATACAATTGCACTCCCACAAGTGAAGCCAAGAAGATAATGATCATGCCTCTAAGTCATTACCTTGCTTGTTGTGCATTTAGGAGCAAAAGTCCAAAAAATTCAATTAGATCACTAGTGCAATGATTATGATTTGTATGATTGGGCATAAGGACTACTTGCCACTCATCCAATATTATCAATTTAATTAGGAGAAAACATTTGTTAGATTAGGGATAAGGACTAGATCTATTAATTTTAAATGACATTAATAAATATCTAAAATCAAGTGGCATTACTTTTGTAGGATCATAAAGCAACTTTAATATTGATTTTTTCTTTCTAGATTAGAGAATGTTGGCATCATGAAATGTTTTAAAGCATATGATAAATAATTAGATCTTATCATCATCCTTTGTACTTCATATTATTAATAGATACACAAAGTATTAGATATTCTAGAGATAAAGGCACTTTAAAATAACAACAAAAATAAAGAAGGATTTTCAAAATGAAATTAAGAAGATTTAGAATCCAAGTATGAGCTTTACAAAAGCTCTAATTACAACTATCCTCAATATTTTCAAAGGGTAAAATAAAAAGAATTAACAATGGCTTAATAAAGAATGGAAGACAACTAGAATTTTCCTAAAGACTTTGAAGTCAACAGAGATTATCAGTTAATATAGAAATTTTATTTGGACTAAGAATAGGGAATTTGTCAAATAAAGACAAACTAGTTTATTAGAAATGGTAAAGAAAGATCCCATATGTTTTTAGAATATATTTTAAAGCAAGAGAAGAAGAAACTATCCTTTCTCTCTCAAAGATATTGAAATTTTTTATCAAGCTCTATTTCATATGAATGGCAAAACATAGGAATTTCATATCTATGGTAATACACTTTAGATAAAATGTATACTTCTAATAAAAATGCCTTCAATACTTATATGTCCCCATTTTGTGTGGATTTAGGATCCATTACATGTTATGGTTTTTTGTCGATATGGCTAACTATGACTATTTAATTGGCCAAGCAGTACACATGCAAATCCCTATTTCTTTTCCAAAGTGATGAAGCATCTAGTCATTGTGTCAACTAGGCTAGGTTGATGGAGCCTCGTTAATGTGGCTGCATCAACAGGGTCACGTCGATGCATCTCTCCAAGCATTGACATGGCCTTGTCAACGTAGAGTCTATTTCTGCTATAAATATAAATGGACCTACTACATTTATGGCATCTGATGTTCAAGTTGTAGTGAAGCTCTTGTAGTTTGTCTCCATGAAAGTTAGAGTATTTCCCAAGTGTTTGTAGTAGGAGTTTAGAGAGTGTATGGCTCTTTATTTGAGCACTAATGTACCTTAGCCCATCAGTGTGACCAACAATAAAGATGAGCTTTCTGAACATTCCTTATAGCATTTCGATTAAACTCCTTAAGCATCAAAATGTTTTAATATTTTAACATCTTAATAATTCTAAAAGATTTTATTATTATCACTTTACAGTTATAGTCCTTGTTATGGTTTATGAGAACCATAAGCACGACCATCTTGAACATATATCTGACACTTGGAAACCCAGTGATGCCTAATGTATAGTATTCCAATAGTGGTTTAGACATGCTCAAGATGTGCATGGAGGATGGGATTGGTTGTTTATGCTAGGGATAGTTAAGCAGTAGAGTATAGTATTCATAAAATCAAATAGTCTTTCATTTCCTACAGTAGAAGAATTAAACTTTAACAACAAAAAGAAAATTTATAGAAATCAATGGCATCCTTCTCAATCAACCATCATTCAGATCATAAGTGAGGGTGGAAAGATAATGACTACTCTAACTGAGGTTTTGCTGGCTAGAATTCTATGTATGTAAGTGCTTACAGTCTTTAGAATTTGACTAGGTTGCACGTGAACGCTCGTGATTCGTATGGTTGGGCGTAGGGGTACCTTGCTGCTCATCATTGGCATTGTTACCGAGAACTGTTAGTATTTTGTGTGCTCTCTAGCCTTAGCATGATCATCACTTACCTTGTTGGAATGGACCTATTATGTAAAAATATACTCATACTAGATGACTTAAATAAGTGTATGGTACACTAAGTTATTTGTTGTTTAACACTAATATGTCTTCTTCTCACAGGCAAGATGAATCCAACCCACAAGTGCCCCAAGAATGTTGGGTGATATATACTCATCCGAATGAGTATATTCCCAAATTCACCTTCATCTTACATCAAGATGAGCAGATGTGATGGAAGGACATGGAGGGCAATGTTATATTGCCCCTAGTTGATCGGTTTCAAGAATGCTGCTCCAAACTCTCACCAGATTGGGCATTCAAGATTGAGTTGAGGAGTAAATGATGGAGGATCATGATAATTGGGACTATCGTCCAAATGAGTCACAATGTAAGTGGGACCTATAGTAGGCACAACATCATGAACAAGCAAAGGGCAAAAGTTCTAGTAACCCTTTGTCTCCACTCCTATGTCAGAACATATGATCCATCATATAGAGTTAAGGGTCAAGTAACATCGAGTTCCAAGATGTTGAGGGATCTCCTGGAGGAGATCATGATGAAGGAGAAGATGGACATGAAGATCGAGGCCATTGTCATGGGAGAGGAGGTGATCAAGATAGTGGCGATGGTAGACCTTCCTCCTCATCTCATTCCCCGCTTTCCACTTTAGCATCATCAAGTTTTGAATCTTAACAAAATAATCATAGGAGGGATCATGATGGGGATGATCATTGAGACTGACATGATCAAGGACACTGACCGAAATGTCATGACTGAGGGCATGGGCTATCATGGAAGGATTACCATCATGAAGGAGAGGTAGCAAAGACTATCATGGATGCCATGGCCATCCTCAGAACCATGACCATGATGAACCATTTCTTGCCACTTGAAACATGCTCAACATAGTAGAGGCAGTTCATATACCTACTAGGCATTTGCAGGATGGCCAAATCAAGCGCATCAATATGAACAACATTCCCAAGTTTGAAGGAGGATATAATTGTGATCCATAGACTCACTTGCAAGAATTTCATGATGCCTGCATTCTACAAAACATTGAAAATGAGTGGAAAAAACTCAAGCTATTCCCCTGAACACTCATTAAGAAGGCAAAAAGCTAGTACCAGTCTTTGGAGCCAAAGTTGATTAGATGATGGAGTATGATGCTGAAGCTCTTCAATGACAAATACCAAACTTACTCTAGGGTGTCTAATCTAAGATGATAAATCTAGAGGTGGAAACAAGGTAGCCACAAGCCCTTAGATGCAGCCATGAGCAAATATTACTCGTTGTTGCACCGATGCCCTGGTCATAGCTACTCTTAGCAAGAGCATCTCCAATGTGTCATAGATGGGCTCTATTTCAAAATAAGAAGGACCCTTGGTGTTTATGCTCAAGGATGGCTATCTGAGTTAAGGGCTCATTAGCTTCAACGATTAATTGAGTAGGTAGCCAAGGAAGAGGGGGAACTATAAAAATGGGAAAGTGCAGAGGAATATAATTGGGACCCTTCCATCTAGAAGAGGAAGGTGTAGTTTTATGAAGATGAGAAGGAATCATCTCTGGATGCAATGGTGAATAGGAAGAATTTACCCATACAAAAGTTCACTTCTAAAATTTTGGCCAAGGTGGACAAGATGTGGGATTCTTTGGATGAAAAATTCTAAAGTGTTCTAAAAAATTTTAAAGAATCCAAAGAATAATGTAATGATCTGGATTGAAGAAGAAGAAAAGAGGCTGAATGTACCTACCACAAAGGTAAGGGTAAGGTTGTGGCAATAGAATAGGTTGCAGACTCATACATTGAGGAAGATGATGGATGTGACGTATGCTAGTATGAACATCTTAAGGGATGTTGTCCTGTGGTGTCACATTTGCAAGAGTTAGGGGTGTACGCTCTGAATCCTTGCTTAGCAAAAAGGAAAACACCCTGGAGATTGCCTTATCCCCAAGGAAATTTTAGGTAGTTCCACTAGCAACAAAGATATTATCCAAGTTGGGCTCTACCACAATTGTATGAGCACTACCAGTAGTGGTAGCACCCACAATCATGGGGGATGCCACCACCAAGGTAGTAGTACCCTTACCGACAACCAAATCCTTATGGGTACTACACTCAATAGCCAATCTCCGTGTGGGACTCTTTTAGTCATGTAACCTTTCAATATCATTACTACCCTCTAGAATACTTTTGGGCCCAATATTTATCACCTAAGGGAAAAAACCCACATCTACACTATCCTGCACCATTTTCTTCTACCATACCTATTCATTAGCACTCAACTCAGCTATCTCCTACTCTAGCCATGTAGGGAGAAATACCTCCACAGCCATAGCAACATCATGCCATGAGGGTTGTCAATTTACAACTAACTTCCTAGCTGAGTGGGTCCAAATCAAAACCACCAAATTTTTTTTCTGGCTTAATAACCTAAACACACCCTCACACTCATCTACAACCAATGCCTTTGCATCTCTAACTACCTCTGATACTCAATCCTTCAAGTAATCTTTGAATCAAACACCTTCCAACATGTAAACTGTCATGTTAACATATGTTGTGAAGGATTGGATTAAGGTGGGTGATCTCCCTCAAAAATTGGTTGATCTAGGAAGCCCCCTCATATGCCTTTATGTAGCAAGAAAATATCCATGCAAAGATCTTTTGGATTCATGGTTAGGTGTCAACCTAATTTTACATGATATGTACAAGACCTAGAACCTACCCTTGTTGAAGAAAAGCAACATTTGACTTGAGTTCATAGACCAATCTATCACTGTTCCCTTGGGATTGGTAGAAGATATTGTGACCACTGTTTGTGGATGGTCCTACCCTACTAATTTCCTAGTGATTCGTGTCGATAACTAGAAGGGGGACTTCTTGATTATAATGGGAAGAGCATGGCTCAACATGATGGATGCATGTTTGGGACTCCAAGATCTCTCCCTTGAAATCTCCAAGGAAAATCCTTTTGGGAAGATCGAGAAGAAGTGTGTTCCATGCATCATGTACAATGATTTTAGGTGCAACTATGTGTAGAAACTCTGGTCTGTTGAGTAGACATCCTTTCAAATGTATAGTCGGTGTGCTCCACAATGACAAATTCAACAATGCATGTACATAACAACCACTAATCAAGAAGGTAACCAATGGCTAACTTCTAATTATGATAGCAACACCCTATGCATAGAACCCTTTGAAAGCCTTGTATGTACTTATATGGGGATCATAGATGAACTGGAATAGGTCCATCAGCAACTTTCCACCACTAATGATGCTACTAATTGGGGAAAGTTGTAGATCCCTGAAAGATTTAAATAGGAGCCCCTAGAACTAAAGCCCTTACCAGTCAATCTAGAATATGCATTCTTGCAAAATAGTAAACCGATAATAATCAATGCCACTCTTGCTCCTGGGTAAAAGAAGAAGTTGCTAAGGATGGTGAATAAGTGATTGACTACCTTTACATGGTCATATTCTGAGTTAATAGGGATTGATCCTAGGGTATGCCAACATCAAATCTATATCGACCCTTCCATGAAGCCATGATGATAGGCACAAAGACGATTGAATCCCAAACTTAAATAGATCGTCAAAGATGAAATTGAGCAATTGTTGAAGGTAAGATTCATCTATCCCATTGCAGATAGTGAGTGGGTTAGCCCACTCATTATTATGCCACAAGGATGATAAATGGAGGGTTTATATTTATTTTCGATTACTAAACATGGCAACCTTTAAGGATCATTTTCCACTTCCATTTGTGGACTAGGTGTTGGATACCATGTCAGGGCATTATTACTATAGCTTCTTGGATGGTTATAGTGGCTATAACCAAATCCATATTGCACCAGAGGACCAGGACAAGATAATGCTTATGAGCCCCTAGTGGACTTTCACATACAAGAAGATGCCCTTTGGCCTATGCAACATGCCCACAACCTTCCAATGCCTTGTCCTTAGCATCTTCTAGTTGTAAATTGACAATGGTGTAGAAGTTTTTATAGATGACTTCTCCACCTATGGGGAAACATTTGAGTAAGCCTTGGACTGCCTTGAGTAGGTTTTGAAGCGATGTGTAGAAACTAACTTACGGCTCAACTTGCAAAAGAGCCACCTAATGGTCCAAGAAGGCATTGTTTTGGGACATCAATTTTCACAAGTAGGATTGAAGTGGATCTTGAAAAAATCAGGGTTATCCAAGGAATTACCAATCAGTCAGGAACTATAAGGGATGTTTGGTCATTCCTTAAACACATTGGTTACTATCGGTGCTTCATCGAGAATTTTTCAAAGATCGCCAAGGCATTGGTGGAGCTGACCAAGAATGATGCCCCATTTGCCTAGACTAGGAAATGTGAATCTGCATTCCAAACACTAAAGCAAAAACTCATAGAGACTCCAATTCTATGAGCCCTTGATTGGTCTAGACCATTTCACATCATGATAGATGCATCTAATTATGCATTGGGAGCCATGTTCACATAGTTGGATGACCAAAAGAGTCCATATTATGTCCATTGTGCAAGCCATAGTATTGTGGGTTCTTAGCTAAATTACACCACCACCCAAAAGGAGTTAATAGTAGTGGTGTTCACCTTGGAAAAGTTCTATCACTATGTGCTCGAATACAAGGTATTTGTGCATACGGATCACAATGCCATCTAGTTCGTTATGAACAAACCAACAGTGAGCCCCCATGTCATACGGTGGCTCATGATTCTTCAAGAATTAAATCTTACTATGGTAGAAAAAAAGGGAATTGATAATGTGGTGGCCAGTCACTTGTCTTGGTTACAATGGAATAGCACAAAGGAAGAGAGCCCACTCTCTAACTAGTTTCCAGATGAACTTCTCTTTGCTGGAGTAGTTATGAAGGAGGCTCCCTCATAAGTGAATTTGTTTAATGACATCCTTACCTATATTCTTATACAAGAGCTACCAAAAAATTTGGATCATTGAAAGAAATAACAATTTCTTCATAGAGCCAATCACTTCATGGAAATTAATGGATCCCTTTACAAGGTGTGTGTAGATGGCTTGGTTCGATGGTGCATCCTTGATGCAGATGAACTGCACATCCTCCAAGATGCTCATGAGGGCCCTTGTGGGGGTCATTATGTAGGAAGGTTCATGGCCATTAAGATCCTACTCATAGGATACTATTGGCCTACACTCTTCAAAGATGCTCAATGATTCATTTGCTCTTGTGATCGATATCAAAGAGATGGTGGGATGACAACAAGAATGGAGGGACCTCAATAGTGGATTTAGCCATTCAAACCCTTCGACATTTGGGGCATCAACTTCATGGGCCCCATCACACCCATGTCAAATGGGAAGGTGTACATCATTGTTGTGGTGGACTACTACACCAAGTGGGCAAAGGCAGTAGTTCTTAACAACTATTCCTCAACCGTAGCCATGCAGTTTGTTGAACAACGAATCATGAATAGGTTTGGGGTGCCGTGTGCACTCATTTCAAACAATGGCACTCACTTCACAAGTGCTACTTTTTGTAAATTCATGCAGCATTTGGGAGTAGAACATAAATTAACAACACCCTATCACCCCCAAGCCAATGGGCAAGCTGAGGTCACAAACCAGGAGATTACAAAAATTCTAACTAGGATGATTAGCAAATATAGGAGGGATTGGAGCACAAAAATTAACGATGCCCTATGGGCCTACCGCTCAACTAGGAAACTTTCTATAGGCTACTTCCCTTAAGAGTTGGTGTATGCAAAACTACTAATGCTCTTGATTCAGGTAGAACTTTGTACACTATCCA
Organism: Gnetum montanum; assembly: GCA_015680685.1. NCBI lineage: Eukaryota > Viridiplantae > Streptophyta > Gnetopsida > Gnetales > Gnetaceae > Gnetum > Gnetum montanum. Next base: position 433,183 of record MNCI01004656.1, read on the forward strand.
TTGCAACTAACTTAGGTCTTGACTTATCCATAGCACAATGTGAACAAATCATCAACTTAAATGTGCTAGACGAGAATCGATTGGTAGCCCTATCATCAAATGAGGTGCATAAGGAATATAATAAACAATGTCATGGCCTTAGGATTTGGGAGGTAACATTTCAATGTGAAGATAAGGTTCTTTATTGGAACCCCAGACATGTGCGGCAACGGACCAAGTTTCAAACACCGTGGAAGGGACCTTATATTATTTCCAAGACCTTTCCATTTGGAGCCCTACTCATACACAAACCTAACGAGCCAACCAAAAAATAGTTGGTAAACATGCAGTAATTAAAACCCTTCCATGAACTACACCAAACCAGTGTTGCTACCATTTCGTCGAATGGTCAACCACATTCTGTCTTTCAAATCTCCTCCTCCAAGCTTAGTTGTGGGGGAGATCGCTACCCATACTAAAACAGTTGAATGGGCCTCTTAGGTCTTTTCTTTATTTTTTGTTTTACACCATTGTTTTTATGTTTGACTTTTCATACCTACTCTTTATCTTTCTTATATATATAGATATATTTCACATTTAGTCGTTCTGTTCTATTTTATGTTAGTTATTCCCCTCTATCTATTTTTGCTAATAAAGCTATCTTATTACCATAGGATGTGATGGTGTGATGGTTGTGCCCAATGGGGACATGCTTGTTATGGTTGCCTACTATATCAAGTTCTCACCTTAGCATTTTGGTTTTAGGAAGCTAAGTTATACTTTCATTTCATTTAACAGGTAGTGAGTCCATGTCATCCACCCATCCACACACTCTATGGTTTTCCCTATTTTGGAAACATGCAATCCCTCTTTCATTCAAAATAACTTTAAATAATTTATGGCTTGAATAGTTTCCCAACTTGAGAAGGGTCCAATGGGGTGAACAATGTGTGATTTTAAGGGAATGCAACATTATTTATGCTTTTCTATTCCCTTATATGCAAACATGTTCTTATGAACTTCTTACCATTCCATATCCCTTCATAATTGGAAGCTACATAGCAATCTATCCTTCAAAAAAAAAAACAAACAAACAAACAAAAAGAAAAAAACATGGGAATTCAAAGCACACACCTTAGACCAACCCTAAAGGGCTACAAGCACTAGTTATGGGACTTGTCTTGTCCCCTCTAAATCAGGCCCTTTCTCACTTCCTATATCTCATCTATTTTGGAATGGTAGTTATTTTATGACTGTACTCTCATGTTTCAAGGGATGGACTAGTCTTAGAATTTTGATGTAAATTCATTGAACATGGTTGGTTTTGGTCTAGATTGAGGATGGGTCCTACCAGGTCACTTAATCATGAACTTCACAAGGGATTTCATGTAACCATGATTAGGAATTCCATTTCACATGTTCTAGTTCCTTCCTCAATTTCTCTCCATTATTCGCCTCATTGATAATTTTATTTTTTGATCATTTGCCTTGATTTGATAGAACTTGTAAATCCTTCAGTTGGTTCTTGTGGGTGTGAGTATTAACTTCTGATGGCCATTAATTAACTATTGGGCCCATGAACTCCTATGTTGCTGATGTGCAAGGGCACACAAGGCTGAAGTCTGCTATGGGAAGGACTCACTTGCACATGCTTTGGTCCTAGTTGTTAATCTCCTAACCCTTTGATATAGTTGGTCAACCATTTTTATGCTACCCATCATCTAGCTCTTCATCCACCAAGTCCCCTATAATGACATTCTCCTAACTTTGACTCTTCTTTTGACATGAACATCCCTTCCTTATTATTCCATGATGTTCTCAGGTCTCTTAGCTTTCGCATGACTCTAGTTGTGTGCCACAACTCGTAGATTTGGGCCTTTACTTCATTATTCAATGGTGGTCAACGTAGCTAAATAGCTACATTGACGCAGCCCTATATACGTAGCGCCCTACGTCAACGTAGCCCCATTTACGCAGCCCCATTGAGACAATGACTAAACCCCTATATATACATGCGTTATGCCTTAGAATATTGTCCATTTTCTCATAACGCTAGGGGATTTTTTCAAGTTTTCCACATCCAATATTCTTCCTTAGCACATCACCATCCTACTGCTTATCCACATCTACTTGTTCCTTCACTCTTTTGCTACTAGAGGGATGCTCTACATCATGGGGGCCTATGATTTGATAGATTGGGACATGATGGCTAATCAAAGTTTAACGCATCCTAGGAACACGATGGCTAATTAAAGCGTAAAGCACCACCCTAGTGTAATCCAAACACCTAGGGATATGATAATCCAAATACCTAGGGTTAATCAAAATACCACCTTAGATCACACAAAATGTAAGTGTCACTATCATAGCCAAGCCATCATGAGAAGGTATCTTATGCCATTTTGGGGCAACATGCACATATTTTAATTTGTGGTTATGCTATGAGGAGGAATTACCAAAACCAAGACATCCAAGGGAGGAAGGACTATCACAACCTTGGGAGAAATGACCTAGAACTAAATGGGGATGGGCCACACAACCTCAAGAGCACATAGAGTGCTCACATGCAACTAGCCCTCTCTGTGAGGAACTTGACGTGGAATCTGTTTGTCAAATTCCTAAAGAAGAGGTCCCCAAAGAATAATCATGGGGGGACAAGACTCCAACAAAAGTGCCAAGGCTTGAGGTCAACTTGACCAGGGCCTACCTTAATACTATCATGCCAAAAGAGCTACAATGAATGGTCCTTCAAGAGTTAAGCTTCAGACCATTCCTAGAAAGTGCACTAGAGGAAGTCAAAACTTAGCTATAGAATTCTCCCATGTGGCAAATCATCACATCTAGTGGTGAGTGGTACTTAGGGAAAACCTATCTTTTCTAGACAAATTGACAGTTGAGGTTGTGAGTAAGAATCAAAGATATCCATGTATCTTACTCTATAGAGGCAATCGCGCAAGCCCTTGGGTTGCCTGAGACCAGGGTTGATGTGATAGAAATTTCCAGACAAGCAAACCCCAAGGTAAAAGCAAAGTGGACTAGGTGATGTTATGGGGTGGACTATAAAGAGTTTGGCACATTGACCACCACATAATGAGTTTACTCCAAAATTGCATCTTACCACTTAAATCCAATGGTAAGACCCAACAAAATCACTGCCTTCTCTACTCGTGCATGTGCCACCTTAAGTGGGAAATTTCCCATTAACCTATCACAGTTACTCTTCTTAGAAATTGAGAAATGGTTCATGAGAAATGATTGTGGAAGGCGAGATTTACACTTTCCTTGCCTCATTAGAAAACTATGCAAATGGTCACGAATAACATGATTTGCCAATGACATACTCCATCATGCTCTAGTTGCCTCATGGCATGAGATGATGAAAGATAAAACATCTTCCACAGCAAGAATAGAGGAAGAGTAGCCACCACCTCCACCATCCACACTAGCAACAGGGTCAAACTCATGCATGATCGTAGAGCACATACACAAGATCCAATAGTCACTCCTATGTCAACAGAAGCAATAGGTGGGAACTAGCAGTGGTGGAGACCCTTCAGTGTACCATCCTACCATGAGCCATCTAGAGAAAGTGGCTCGATCTGTGCGCCTATTGGAGAGGGCAGGGCCGATGCTTTTAGCTACATGAACACAAGTGCCCACAAGAATAAACCCTAGCAGTTGAGAAGTAATAGTGTCACTAACCCAACAATTATTTTCAGAAATTTTAGGGAATGCTACTACTTTCTTGATGCGTTTGGAGGAGGGTGAAGGGGAAATTGTCTTGGTAATGTAGCATCAAGGATAGGAAGTCGCGGTAGACGTGGTCATCGATATAATCGCCATGGATATCAATGCACCTGCAATGCCTATACCGGATGTACATGGTCTTAGAGATGTGTAGCTGTCTACAGGTACTCGGAGTGGTAGACTCAATGTAGCACAACACAAAGAATTGTTGGACCAACTGGTGGAAACTAGGCAACCACTTCCGAATATCTTCGACCTTCTAGAAAAAATCACTACAACCTAGTCGGAGCTGCTCTTGGGAAAAGGCAAATGCCTCATTCTAGAGGGGCAACTGGAAGTAGCTTAGGCAGACAATCAACGCTTAGTTGCAGAGGTTGCCCAACTGAGGGTCCAACTTGCCGATCTAGTGATAAGCAACCATGAAGTCACCACAGATGAAGCTCTTCAATAACTTCAAATCAAACTCGAATAGGTCAAGTACAAATGACAGTCAACGATCTTCGACAAGTCCTTAGTGGAAGCACATTCTTATTATCTAGATAAAGACTTGACAGAGGTTCGTCAGGAAAATGTTGGGTTGATCGTTGAAGTTCATTTCCTGTGCAATGTTGGTCTCAAAAATCAACAAATGAAGGATTATATATACCAACAACAGAAGGAGTTGGCTAGGGTAAACACTGATGTAAGGAGATTGGCTACCGAGAATTGCAATCTATCAATGGAGGAAGTTTGAGACTTGTGATAGAAAATAACCATTGAGATTGTTGCTTGGAAAAATGAGCCCTCAAGTTTGAATGAGTGAAAAATCACTACATGGACCAATTGGGGTTGCAAAAAGAGGTTAACGAAAAAGAAATCCAAGTCACAAAGCTAAGATGAATGAAGCCCTCCAATAGCTCAAGGAAGGAGGCAAGGTATGGCAACCCATCTTTGATGGGTTAAATGCCTACAACCAAGTTGAGATTCATCTCAAGGAGCTGCAAATTGAAGAAATGATAGAATAAATGGAACTAGCCAACCCTCATTATGCAAACCTTGCCATGCTTACAGCTAGGAGGTTGTGTTCAGACCTTGAGAAGCAAATGGCCACCTTGTATTTGCTATACGAGGGTGAGTTCAAGGCACATAAGGAGATAGAGTAAAATCTAGAAACAGCAAATGTGGAACTCGAAGTTCTTCACACTCTCTTTAAGGGGCAACGCTTTATTGCGGAGAACCTAGCCTAATGAATGGATGATCACTAGTGGCTGCAAGCATCAATCTAAGTGTTTGACATCAAACGAAAACAATTTGCAGCCTAGTTCATCAATTTAAAGGAGCTCTTCCCTATGTTTCCATGTCCTTGGGAAGTTCTTATTCTAGCACACATTGGCAAAGCAGCTTGCATTGTGAACAAACCTAGAAGTAAGGAGGACAAAATGAGGCCTCTGTTGGAGGCTTCCAATTAACTCTGGAAATTGCAACAGCTGTAGGACAACCACAACCACCGCCTCAACCACCATTTGCACCTGAAGTTGGTGAGGGCCCATCAAAACCACTGCCACTAGGAACTGTATGATCTTCTTTAGTAACTTCAACATCTCAGTAGGGTTGTGCATCCATTGTTGTTAAGGTGTTCCATTTTGTTGTCCACAAACACCACAATTTTGTAGTTTCTTCCATACACTTGGGTACTTGGTGTATTGTTAACATCGGTAGGTATCTTGAGCTCTTTTTCTATGTGTGTCGCTAATCACCTCATACCTTCCAAATTGTAACAAACTTGAGGATGAATTTTCACTCAGTCATGAGGGTATGATGAAGTATCCAGTCGTTGCATCGATTGGGCCATGTCGACGGAGCTTTGTTAACACAACCACGTCAATGGTTTCATGTCAATGCATCTCTCCAAGCGTTGACATGGCCTCGCCAACGCAGAGTCTATTTCTACTATTAATATGTGTGCACCTATTGCATTTATGACATTTGATGTTCAAGTTGTATCGAAGCCCTTGTAGTTTGTCTTTGTGAAAGTTAGAGTATTTTCCAAGTGCTCACAGTAGGAGTTTGGAGAGTGTATGACTCTTTATTCAAGCACTAATGTACCTGAGCCCATTAGCGTAACTGGCAATAAAGACAACATTTTTGAACATTCCTTGCAGCATTTGGATTAAACTACTTAAGCATTGAAATTTTTTAATATTTTAAAATCTTAATAATTCTAAAAGCTTTTATTATTATCACTTTACAATTATAGTCCTTGTTATAGTTTATGAGAACCATAAGCACAACCATCTTGAACATATATTGGACACTTGGCAACCTAGTGATGACTAATGTTTGGTAACTCAATAGTGGTTTGGATATGCTCAGGATGTGCACGGAGGATGGGATCAGTTGTTTATGCTAGGGATAGTTAAGTGGTAGAGTAGAGCAATCATAAAATTAGATAGTCTTTCATTTTCTACACTAGAAAAATTAGACTTTAAGAATTAAAAGAAAACTTATAAAAATCAATGGCCTCAATCTCACTCAACCATCGTTTAAATCATAAGTGAGATTGGGAAGACAACGACCACTGTAACTGAGGTTTTGCTGTCTAGAATTCTATGTACATAAGTGCTTGCAGTCTTTTGAATTCAACCGGGTTACACATGAATGCTCATGATTCGTATGGTTGGGTGTAGGGGTACCTTATCACTCATCACAAAGCCATAGTCTTTGACAATTAATTTTAGTTGCACATGTTGTCTAGCTAGCTCCAGGGTACCCTTATTGCTATTTCTTTTCCAAAGCCATAGTCTTTGACAATTAATTTTAGTTGCACATGCTTTTCAGCTAGCTGTAGGGTTCATGGCTATGCGCTAGGGATTCATGAATCCTATGAAAATTTTACAACTCGTGTGTGTTTGAAGGTGGAGCACAAACAAAAGCACGTAAGATTCTCTATGGAATCCTTTAATTTAATTTAAATTAAAAAAATATTTAATAGAAATAAAATGTGTAAAAAACTAAAAAATATTTAATTTAAATATTTTATTATTTTGTAATTCATGTTCATACTTGCAAACCCGTTTCAAGTCTTTGCATATGCTTGCATACCCAAATGCGAAATGAATCGTGAATCCTCAATTCCTTGCTTCCAAGAATTAGATCTATTTGATGCATAGGTTCATGAGAATGCCATGTCAATTAAAACTAGATGCTATGCCATAATAAAAAATAATGCATGACAAATAACATATGTTGTGACCATTTGATAACTTTAAATATTAACCATGCTCCAATTGACCGAACCCTAAGGGTTAAACAAAAACGAAAACTAAATCTTTGGCATGGATCAAATGGAATATGAACATGACTAACAGCATCACACTGGGCATTTGAATGCGCAGACCATTTTTTCTGTACTTTAGTAGAAACCTGAGCAAGCGTCAGTTGTCAAGTTAGGTTTAATTTTTAATTTTCCGTGGGTACTCGTCCCAAACACACAAACCAGGAATGAGGCAATGAGGCATTCCATGTGCATGAGTAGATTTTCTTTCGTTTTATTAAACATGTTAGATTTTATCTATCTTAGAACCGTAAATTACCCATCAAAGTTTTAAAATTAATTTCATAGGTGTGTAAACATTAAAAAAAATATTGAACGGTTATAAAATATTAACCTTCTTATGTTTTCCTGGATAATACAATATTGAACTTCAAAACATTTTTAAAATGGTGTACGTTTTAGATGAAGCTGATAATATTTCACCTTTAAAAAAAATGCACCGTATACTTCACTATGGAACAGTCCTCTTCAATGAAATCATTCAAACGTGAATCTGATCGGGTAGGTAGAATGTTATATATGAATACTATCTGCAAAATGACTGACGATAACCCATCAACGTTGCAGACAATGTAACTTTGAATTTGCAAGCAAGCTTTGGTTTTGTTTAACCTAGGGTGCTCTCCTGTATGAATCCTGCCAAAACCGGAAAAAATAATATGGCTTGGCTTTAGGCGAAGTCGCTATTATGGTACCTGTGTCATTGTCATTGGTTACTTTAATTGTTAATGTTCCTTTGTTAGTTTAATTTTCGTGGTTCAATAAGACTGCGATGCCTTCACATTGGAAATCTGTTACACTGTATCACATCGTAAGAAAGATAAGAGTCAAGAATTCTACCGCAAAGATTTTACTTTAAAAGAAATGTATATGGTGTGCTGTGACCCTGCAGGCATACATCATACCTCGTGAAATGCGTAGTGAAATGCCTAGATTATTATTGTTGTGAAGGCTTTTTTCATGTAACAAGTAAAGTGCATTTATTACAGGCATGGTACAGATGACAATGCCTTTACATTGGAAAACAATGTTTCATTGTAAAAGTCAAGATAGCAATCTAAACTCTACCTCATAAACCTTATCTTTTTACAATGGCAATCGGAACTCCAATCATAAACCTTATCTTTTTATGATGTACCTAACTCACATTTATTGTAAAATTTGTAGATTGATGGTTAAAACATAAGGAATAAACATTGTAATTAGAGAGAAAGAGTGTAATTGTTACAACAGATTTTGTGGATCAAGGATGTAATGCTACAAGATTATAAAGGATATTAATTTCTATAGTCCATGTTTCTGCTGCATTATTGTGAATACGCAGCAAGTTGCAATACTTTTTGTGTGTTACAGGTACGACATGGAGGCGCATCTGGTTCACCACGCGGGAGATAAGAAAGCTGTGATCGGAATCCTGTACGAGTATGGTAGCGATGATTTATTCCTGAAGAAACTGGAGAAATACATTCCATTTCTGAAGATCACGGAGGAGCTCGATATAGGGCTTGTTAACCCTATGGATCTGGTGTATGATGACTGGAAAACAAACTATTACACATACAACGGCTCTCTTACAACCCCTCCTTCCACTGAAGGTGTCTTCCGGATACTACTTCCCATCGTAAGAATTCACAAAGCATCTGATTGCTACTACACTTCAAACTCACTTAAACCCTAGCTCATCTGAAATTTTCCATAGCATTGGTATCCAATAATCTCTTACCAATAATCTGAAGACAGACTAAGTACTTAATTACCGTTCTTTGTTGTGGAACAGGTGAGGACTGTAGGCCGGGAACAAGTCAAACTTTTGCAATGGACTGTGAATCCTGTAAGAACGGAATAATTAATTGATGTGGAAATACTGAATTTTCTGTAACCTTACCATTACTGCTTCATTGTTTGTTTGGGTGATGTCTGCTGGTTTGGGAATGTCCAGGGATACCAGCATAACGCCAGGCCCCTTCAGCCACTCAACCACAGGTTCATCTTCGACAACGGGCTCCGATTCAACTACTGGTGAATCAATCAAACCATGCAAATGCAGAATATCCCACGCCAATAAGGCTTTCAGTATTATGGCCGAGCCTCTGTAATTAAGTGTGGGTTTCGTCTCTATCTTCCAATCTCCCATTCCCCGACTTGGGCTTCTCCCGTACTTTCTTACTCGTGATAAATTCTCTTGCAGTTGTTTTCCGTAGTTTTGCAATAGATGCTGTGTACTTAATAATAAAGCTGATGGTATTATTCTTAAAGGCTATATTAGGAGTTAATTCCAAATCAATTAGTGCATGTTTCACGGTCATCACTGAAAACATGAAGCAGCCAAGTTTTTGCTTCAAAAGAAGAAAAGGTCTAACAACCAAATGGAAAGAGAGAACAATAAAAATCATATAAATATTTAAATTTTATTTTTATACAAGGTAACCAATATAGTATGGAACATATAGGGCTTCAATTAAATAAACTTATAATAAACTTTATTTATCTTAAGATTCAAGTCACTCTATTTTACTTAATAGATAAATGTATCTCTACATAAACCTAATGCAAGTGTAAGAATTTAAAAATCCTATAAAAGGACATTATATAAATTATGCAGATGGGAAAGTATCCTAAGTAAATTCTTTGAATAAATTAATATAAAATTACACTTTTTCAATAAAATTCTTGCAAGGTCAATCAAGAAAAATAACATGGTGACCTAATAGTGTATATATTGATTTTATCAATTCAAAGCAATATAAATAAAGTGTATACTAATTGGTGAAGCATTTGCATGAATGTATAAATATGAAATTTTTCCCACTTACAATACAAGTTTCTTCAAATGTCTTTTCTAAATTACCATGGAAATTATCTGACAATGAGGCATTAGTCCAATGGTAAGACTCTTGACATATAAGCCCCAAGTTGCATGTTTAATTCCAATGAAATACACTTATGAATGAATTTTATAAAAGGATTTCTGAAACTATTGTGGTCTAACAAATCCAAAAGTTCTTAGTGCATATATTTTTGGCCAAAGGACAATTACCAATTGCGCAGCCATCCTCATAGAAAATAAACAATTATCATTGTAACACTAAGGTAGATAAAATTTGTCATGAAAATTATCATGAGTACATAATGGTAGAATGGAAAGCTAGTTTTGCACAAACAACCACTAAAACATTATTTAAAAATTTTTTCATGGTGATATAATTTTGGGACTTAAGCTCTATAAACACCATGGCAAGGATTATTTATGGAAGAAGAGTTAAAGCCCCTTGAATCCTAATAATATTTTATGTATTAATAGGTTGATTTGCTTCCTATGAATTTTGGATTTCATTAGTTGAGTGTTAACTTACAAACTTCTTGCATCTTTAATATTTATTTTTCTTACTATTTACTATATACTTCTTTCTCCCAATTACTCATGAATTTGTCATTTTATTCTCCTTGTTTATTTCATAGTTTGGATTTTTGTAAGTTTTCAAGATGCTTTATTATGTTATATTCTTTATTTCATGAACTATCTTTGATGCACAAATTACAAAAATTATCCTATTTTTAACTACGAAGAAGTCTTAGTTTTCAAAATGTTCTAACATCTACCCCTTTTTTAAACATGTGGAACTTACTTATTTTCTATTCTTAAAAATTGATTGATTATATTAGGTAAAAACAAAGAAAAATTGGAGGCAACCCTTCCATATAGGTTGGAGTAATACTCTAAACATTGGTCAGTTATCTTAGGCCATGTTTCACTTACATTGTCAAATGCTCTTCCTCTTATACACCTTTTTTTTTTAGTTTCATGTTGAATGTTGTAATGGACCAACCCATTTAAGGGTCACAAATTATATTATAGGAAAGATTATCAATGAAATATTTGCCTAGTGGTAACACTCTTAGCCTAGCAAACCCAAGTTAGTTTCAATTTTACTAGATAGCACAAAGTTATAAATTTAAAAAAATTCATATAAAAGAATTTTAAAACTGGTTTGATAGATCCAAGGGATCTCAATGGACCTAAGTAAAAATTTTAGTTTCATTATGTAATTATGCAAGGTTATAAATGTCCTACTTAAGTATGTAACAAATTGTAAACAAATGGATTAAGACTTAGTGAAAGGTCATGACTATTTCTTATGAAAATCCTTGAGGGACCTAAGTAGAAATTTTAGTTTCATTATGTAATTATGCGAAGTTATAAATGTCCTACTTAAGTATGTAACAAATTGTAAACAAATGGATTAAGACTTAGTGAAAGGTCATGACTATTTCTTATGACAATCCTTGAGTATGTAGCAGAGAGGTTCAAATACAACAAGGTAGAAAATTTAAAAGTTTGAATAATAAACATATGTAAATATTAATAGAACCATTCATTCATAGTGACAATAAACTAAGAAATGATCTAACTACTATAAATGAATTAAAATCATCTTTCTAGAGCATTTGGCTTTAATGATTTGCAAGCTATCAAAGCTATTGCTGATTCATGGATACTTCCTCAAGATAATAAAGAATTTAATGCAACAAAGATAAAACCTTACAAAGATCAAAATATGAGATTTTCATCAAATCTAAGATATTTCATGTTTCTAGTTAAGAAAACTTAGGATATTCATGGGGATTAAAAATCATAGCATGGGCTTCTTGCAAATGATTATCATGCCATTTGAAGAAACGGTAGAGTTACCCTTTAGCTTGTTGTACAAGTTCCTAGGTGGTTGCATCTTGTGTGGTTGAATCCTACAATAAATAGAAGAAGAACCCTATACAAGAAAGATGAGCTAGAATGATAAAAATAATATAAAAAATGAAAAGAAATATAAAAAGATGTACAAAAATCATCAGTAGTGGAGTTTTGAAGCTTGGTTACAGATGAAGAATGAGAGCATTGGGTAATAGAGGAAACATGACTTGAAAGTGCATGTGAAAATTGAGAAAAATATGACAAAAGGGATGTATTTTTAGTTGTTGAAGTAATAGTTAAGATTAGAACATATCAAATTGTAACACCTATATTCTAGAACACTTCACCTTGGTATGTGCATGTTGGTCTAAGCTATGTGTGTGTTGGTTGAATAGCTATGGTTATATCTATGTAATTAGATTTAACTCTTATTCATGATGTCTTTGGCTGATAGCATAGTTTTTCTTGGTTGGTGTTATGTAATATGTAATAGTAATAACTTATGCTTTGGAGATGCTTTTGATAGCATGTTAATAATGTATAATATATGGCTTGGTTGAGAGGAATTTCATATGCTTGATATTTGATGCATTTTATGGTTATGTTAGTTATACGCTTATGCTTATGATTTTAGTTTTATATGTGGACTATTCTTATTAGGATTTATAGCTAGGAACCATGATGTTGAGGAAGTGGCATACGTGGAGGATTATTTGCCAAGTATGATGAATGTCATGATATGTTGGTTATGTATGTGATGCATACGTTTAATTGTTATTTTATATGATTTTTTATCATGACATTTTGGACTCCATTACATGTGTTGAAATATGTGTTATTAAATATATTTATTTCATTACATCTCCAACATATTTATTGGAGTAACCCTTGTGATGAAACAATGGAAATTGTAACTCACACTATATACATCCATGTCCAATTTATAAATTTTATTTAAGTGATGGAAAATGATTTATTTCCAAGTTAACCCATCATAATCGAAGGTAATACAACTAAAATAATTAATAAGTATTATTAACAAATTTAGCTAAGATTTAATGAAAACATTAATTGCTTCTTCACTATGGTAATGGTGACACCATAATAGTGATATTAGAAAAATGGTAACAATGAACATGATGATAAAGAAATTAAGAAAACATAAAATGAAATTGAAGGGTTTGAATATCTTTAACACTCTTCATTAAATAAAATATGAGTTTTTTTGATAAAAATTGTAAATTTAATTTAGTTATAAATTTCTTGAAATTCATAACACTCCATGGTTTGGTAAATTTATCAACAAGATAATCATAAATGTTGATCTTGACTTATAATCCATCATATGGTGTTCTTTCAATAAATCCATAATAATATTATCAACATATAGTAACATTATTACAATCATCTGTGAGTCCTTTGTTTTCATAACATAATGACCAATATCTAAATTTGATATTTTGAACCCCAATTCATGTCTACCTTGATCACACATTATGTACCATTTTTGAGAGCTTGATCTAACCTATAAAATAACTTTTCTACTATGCAAACACATTTAGGAAACCTTGAATAATCCACAAAGCCTTTAGGTTGGTATATAAAAATTTCTTCTTATATATCTTCATTTAAAAAAGTATACTTAACATCAAGTCGATATAATTTTTAATTGTAGGAGTAGTTATGAATAAAATATACCTTATAGTCTACTACTTTATATTGGGAGAAAGGATTTTTTTATAGTCAATATATTTCATTTGTACAAAACCTTGAACAACTAGCTAGGCTTTATATTTTTGCAATGTTTTATTACCTTTTCTTTTAATATGAAAAACCTATTTTGTTACTTGTTAACATTTTCATCTTTGATAAAGTCTAAATTAGTTTCCATATCTCATTTTTATTAACATGTTATATTCTCATTTCATTACATCATACTAATCTTAATTTTGCATAGCCTCTTATATATTCATGGGTTTACTTACTTGAAATATCAATTCTAAATCACTTAAGTCAAAATGATCTTCTAAAACAAATGTTCTCCTACATCTTAGCCTTCTCATGGACATTTCACTTATATGCTCAAACTTTAATAGTCTTAAAAATTTTTACTAATTTGTAATTCGTTGTGGTTACCAATGTATATGGGAATCTGTGAGGTTGGATTTCTGATTTGGACCAAGTTCTTCACCATCATTTTTATTCAAGGTCACATATGGTTGTGTCTTTTACAAGGGATCATTGTAGGTTCTTTTATGAATTTTTGACACATAATGTGATTTTATTTTCTAGAATAATTTATCGAATTGTACATCATGAGATGCAATTAATTTGTGCTTAACAAGCCAACCAAAGTTTGGTGCTGAGTTACCTTCATTGTAGAGATGTCACCTCATCTGTGACTAACATGGGAGTTGTATCCATGGAGGAATGTTTCAAAGTTAAAAGGATCATCAAGACAATAAATGGTTAGATCCAAATCCAATTAAAATCCCACACTTATGACTATCACTCATAAGTAAAATCATAAATTTTCACACTAACTTCTAACCATAAGTTCAAGAGTGGAAATTAAATGATTGAATCAAATTGAAATCATATAGTAATATTATAGACAAAGAAGATTACAAGTGAGACTTCACCTAATTTGTGACTTTGCCTTATTGTTTCCATAATGCAACAATTTCAATAGCCCATCAATGGGCTTCAATTATTGATAATTATCACAAGGCTAAAGAAATCTTCATTGCTAATTTATAAAAGAAAAAGATTTAAAGAATGGTTCAAATTTGATGTGGGTTTTTATTGATATTTGATCTCCCCTTATTGGGTATTGTGCTTCTCCATTTATACTGAAAGAGGTTTTATTATAATTGAAAAAAATGTTTTTATTTTCGTAAATCAATCTTCATTGAACACATCAATGGAGATCAATTTCGAAGCATTGAATTGTATTATGGTGGCTGATGAACCATGATATTGAGACTACGATATCACATCTGCAATATCAGGTCCACGATATCGAAGCCTTCCACGCGATATCAGGCATTGGATATTGGGACCTGCCTCATTGCCTATAAATAAGAGGTAGGTGCACTTGGTTTTGGCAAGTTAGACTTAGTCCCTTATCCAAACTCTTGCCTTTTTTCCTTTTGAGAGATAGAATTATTTCTGAGTGCCCACAGTAGGAGTCATAAAGTGAATGGATCTTTATTCGAGCATTGTGTACCTGAGCACATCTTGTGTACAACAATAAAGACGAACTTTGTGATAAACCTTGCAACATTTAGAGTAGATAAATTAATGTTAATTACTATTACTTAATACTTTCCTTAGTTAATTAATGTTCTCTCTCTCACCCTACAACTCTCCTAAGTGAGCACACTCAGTATGACCACTTTGAGCATGCATGTAATGCTTGGTAACCTAGTAACAATTAGCGTTTGGTAATCCCAGTAGTGTTGCATTGGTTCAGGATGTGTACGGAAAGTGAGAATGGATGCTGGTGTTAGGACTAGTTAAAGCATAGTTGAGTAGTTAAATTAACTTAGTTACTTAGTTATCTCTCTCCTCCATTTGTAGCACCAAGAGCTAAAAACATAAAATCCATAAAAATCATGTACCTCAAGTTTACTTAACCATACAATCATGCTATACAAGTAAGCTTGGGAAGACAATGATTGATCAACTCGTCCTTGTTCCACAAAGATGCATAAGCACTTAGTCCTTGGAATTTGATCGAATTGTGTGTGGACACTCGTATTCGTATGGTTGAGTGTAGAGATACCTCACTGCTTAGCATTGGCGCCATTGTTGGGGACTTTGTTGTTTGTGCAGTAATTAGAACTTAGGAAATCTTTCTCATCATTGGAACAAACCCTTAGGATTGGTTAGCTTACAATTATTAAAAAGAAGAATATTGCATACTGAATAGACAATTATGTCTCCTTCTTCTTATGAAAGTATTTCACCTCCTAGGTCAAATACAGGAAGCAATCAGAGGCATAGTACACATGATAATTCGCCAGTCCCTCAACAGTTCCATGTGGTGTATGTTCATCCTGATGAATATGTAACAAACTTCACCTTTATCCTCCATCAATATGAACAATTGCATTGGCATGATTTAGAAGGTAACATAGTGTTACCTCTCGATTGCTTAGTCCTGGGCATGCTCCTTCATGATCTCACATGAATTGGTATGTAGCACTTACAGGTAGAGTATCTTGTGGATGATCATGACTCGAGAGAGTATTGATCCACAAAGGCACAACATTAAAGGGGTCTACAATAGGAGAGACGTCATGAATCCATAAAGGAAAATTTTTCTTAGAATGTCCTGTATGTCATAAGTGAAAATGAGGGTGGTGCACCTGCCTCAGGAAGTCTCCCACACAATGATGTATCAGAATCTTCACTCAACTATCCATAACTTGGATTCTGGTACCAAAAGACAAAAAGGATCTAAAAAAATAACACAAACACATGACAAAGATGGACATTTCGATCATAATCATGAGCGAGGCTGCAAGCACCAAAGAGAAGGGGGTAGGCATCGTCATGGTGACGGTTCTCCTCCTTCTTCACCTTCATCATCTCCTTCACGATTTGGACATAGTCATAAGGAAAAAGACCATGAGGATAATAGTAAGTGAAATAGAGATCACAAGAGAAATAGTTGAGAAAGGGGACAAGGAAATTCTAGAGAATCACAACATGAAAGAAGGGAGAGTAGGGAACAACATAGGCATCATAGATGCCATAGACAGTATGATCATGATGAACCCCTACTCGCTACACAAAGTATGCTAGACATAATTGAGGCTATTAGAGTTCCAAGAAGGCACCAAAAAGATAGTAGGATCAAGAGATTATACATGAACAATATCCCACGATTTGAAGGAAGGTACATTGTTGATCCTCAAAATCATCTACAAGCATTTCATGATACATGTGCCTTACAAAACATTGAAAACAAATGGAAAAAACTAAATTTTTTCCCATGGATACTAGTCAAAGAAGCAGACAGTTGGTACTGGTCCTTAGAACTGGAATCCATTCGTAGGTGGAGTACCATGTTAGAATTGTTCAACGATAAGTACCAAATGTACTCTCGAGTGTTCAACCTACGAAAGCAAATCCAAGGATGGAAACAAGGAGGACATAAACCCTTGGATGCTATCATGGGCCAATATTATGCATTGTTACGTCATTGTCATAGTCATGGTTATTTGCAGAGGGATTAACTACGCCATCTTGTAGATAGGCATAGGCATGAAACACGAAGAACCCTTGGGACTTATGCCGAAGGAAGACTATCCAAGCTTAGGGTTCATCAAGTACAAAGATTATTGAAGAAAGTTGCTAAAGAAGAAGGTGAGCTAAGGAAAAGAGAGAGTATGGAAGAATATAATAGAGATCCTTCCGTCTGAAGGAAGGAAGTAAGATTCTGTGAGGATGAAGAAGGGTCACCACTTGAAGACATGGTGAATAGGAAAACTTTTCCTATTCAAAAGTTGGCATCAGAAGTATTGGCAAAGGTAGACCAAATGTGGGACTCCCTAGATAATAGATTTCAAAACATTCTAAAAATAGTAGAGGAGTCTAGAGAGCAAGGTAGTGAACGAAAAAAGAGAAAAAAGAGAGAAGTGGAATATGCATGCAACAAGGGTAAGGGCAAAGTTGCCATCATTGAAGAGGTTGTGGATTCGGATACAGACAATGATAGTGGATGAGAGATATGCTAATATGGCCATCCTAAGGGATGTTGCCCTATAATCTCACATCTGTAGGAGTGTGGTGTGTATGCACTCAACCCACGATTGAATAGAAGGTAAACACTCTAAAGGTTACCTTATCCCCAAGGTAACCCAAGATAGTTTCACCAACCCTTAACATATTATCCAAGTGGAACTCCACCACAACCACCTGAGTAGTATCAACAGTGGTAGCACCCACAATCATGGGGAATGCCACGACCATGACAACAATATCCTTACCATCAACCTGACCTATATGGATATTACATGTAGTAGCCAATCTCTCCATGTGACTCTACTAGTCATGGCACCCCTCAACCTCACTACCAAACACATGAGTATTATAGGACTCCTTCTCCTAGGGGTGATATTTCACAAACATACCATCCTTCTCATTTGGCTACATCTCTTCCACCGTTAACTCCATTACCACCTCCTCAAGTCATGCAGGGTGAGCTCCTTGCCTAGCTATAGCAACGTAATGCTACAAGGGTTATTAATTCTCATCCTACTATTTGTCCAAACAATCATACAAAGAAGAGATCTTTCTTTAGAACGAATAGTCCAACCAAGTTCTTATAGTCACAAGCAGCTAATTCTTCAAATGCCTCATCACTAATCGAAACTTCAGAACTCCCTTCAACCCAAAGGCCACATTCAATGCATATGGTCATGTTAATTCATGCCATCATCGATTGGATAAAAGCTGGCCATCTCCCTAGGAAATTATTTGATCTTGGGAGTCCTATTATATATCTACAAATCACTAGGAATGAACCATGCAAAGCTCTTTTGGATTCAGGTTTCGGTGTCAACTTAATCTCTTAAGAAATGTACAAAGCCTGGAACCTGCCTCCATTAATAAAGAGTAACATTCATTTAGATTTGGTCAAATAGTCCATCACTATCCCATTAGAACTAGTGGAGGACATTGTTACCACTATTTGTGGATGGTCGTATCCAGCCGATTTTCTAGTGATTCATGTCAACAATGGTAAGAGGGACTTCCCAATCATAATGGGAAGAGCATGGCTAAGCACAGTCGATGTGCACCTAGGAAGCTGTGATCTTTCCCTGGAAATATCAAAGGAAAATATGTTTGGATAAGATCAAGAAGAAGAAAGTTCTGTGCATTTCATATAGTGACACAAGGTGTAATTGCATGTAAAAGTCATGGTTTGTACAATGTTTAACATTGCCTGCATGCAATCAGTGTGCCCAAGTGACTAATATACAAAGATGCTTGTATGCAGTAGCCACAAGACAAGAAGGCACCCAGTGGCTGACAGTTGATCAAGAGAGTAGTTCAACTATATGCATGGAACCAACTAAGGGTTGGACTTGTGCTTACATTAATAGCATAGACACATTAGAGAAAGTCCATCTCCAACTTCCAAGTTTTGACATTGAAAATATCAACTGGGGGAATTTGGAAATCCTTGATAAGTTTAAGCAGGAGCCCCTTGAGTTAAAACCATTTTTCACTGGTATGGAATACACATTTCTCAAGAATGGAAAACCAGTAATTATTAACACTAAGCATGCTCCTCAACAAAAAGAGAGACTGCTGAAGATAATAAATAAATGGTCAAAAGCCTTTGCTTGGTAATATCTCAAAGTAATAGGAATAGATCCTAGGATATGCCAACATAGAATTTACACCAATCCCTCCATGAAGCCTCAAAGACAACCGCAAAGGAAACTTAACCCAAAGCTTAAGCAAGTGGTTAAGGAAGAAATCGAACAGCTTTTAAAAGTTAGATTCATATGGCCCATTGCTGATAGTGAATGGGTTAGTCCCTTAGTTATTATGCCCAAAAAGGAAGGTAAATGGAGGATGTGAATAGATTTTAGGCTACTGAATATGAAAACATTCAAAGAACACTTTCTATTGCCATTCATTGAGCAAGTCTTAGACACCATTGCAGGGCATCGCTACTATAGTTTTCTGGATGGGTACAGTTTGTACAACCAAATAGAAATAGCCCTAGAATACCAAGCCAAGACTACATTCACCAATCCTTGAGGAACATTTGCATACAAACAGATATCTTTTGGCTTGTGAAATGCCCCTACAATGTTTGAACAATTAATTCTAAGCATATTCTAGTAGTAGATAGGAAACAATGTGGAGGTCTTCATGGATGACTTCTCCACCTAAGGAGTGAACTTTGATCAAGCCTTGGATTGGTTAGAGCAAGTACTAAAATGATGTGTAGAAACCAAGTTAAGGCTTAATTGTTAAAAATCCATTTAATGGTCCAAGAAGTCATCATATTAGGGCATAAGATTTCACAAATAGGGATAGAGGTAGACCCTGAAAAGATTAAAATTATCCAAGGAATCACTCAGCAACCTGAAACTGTAGAAGATATCTAGTCATTCCTTAGACACACTAGATACTATAGATAATTTATTGAGAACTTTTCAAAGGTTACAAAACCATTGGTTGAACTAATGAAAAAGGACATACCTTTTGAATGGACCAGGGAATGTGAACTAGCTTTCCAAACTTTGAAACAAAAGCTCATAGAAACACCCATTCTACAAGCTCTTGACTGGTCCAAACCATTTCACATAATGACTGATGTGTCCAACTATGCTTTAGAAGCCATACTTGCATAGTTAGATAACAAAAAACATCCTTATTACATCCATTGTGCAAGTAGGAGTATTGCTAGTGCACAACTTAACTACACCACAATAGAGAAAGAATTAATGGTTGTAGTGTTAGCACTAGAAATATTTAGGTACTATGTATTGGGCTATAAGGTATTTGTGCACAAGGATCATACTACAATAAGGTTTCTAATGAATAAACCAATGGTGAGCCCTTGCATCATACAATGGCTTGTAATCTTACAAGAGTTAGATCTTACAATGATTGATCGTAAAGGCATCGAGAACGTAGTTTCTGATCATTTATCTTGGTTGCGATGGGAAAACAAAGAGGATGAATATCCATTCTCTAATCATTTCCCTAATGAACTCCTCTTTGAAAGTGCAGTAAATAATCAATTAACCATGGAGAAAAATTGGTATAGTATTATTCTCACCTATCTCCTTACACAACAAACACCACAAGGGTTAGACATTAAAAAAAACAACAGTTTCTTCATAGAGCCAAGTATTTTATGGAGATCAATAGGCAACTTTATAAAGTATGTCCCAATGGCTTGGTCCGATGGTGTGTTCCTAAGGTGGATCAATTACGAGTTCTCCATGACACTCATGAGGGTCCTTGTGGGGGTCATTATGCTGGGAGATGAACAACCATTAAAATCTTGCTTGCAAGATATTATTGGCCTAGATTGTTTTGAGACGTCCATCATTTCATCCAATCTTGTGAGCAATGTCAATGTGATGGGGGAATGATTGCTAGAATGGAGGGTCTATAATAATGGATTCAACCTTTAGAACCCTTCGATATTTGGAGAATTGATTTTATGAGGCCTATTATACCAATGTCCAATGGAAAAGACTACATTGTTGTTGCTATTGACTACTTTACAAAATGGGCAGAAGTAGCTACCATTAAGGATTGTACATCATCTACAGTTGCATGATTTGTTCAAAAAAAAGTTGGAGATAGGTTTGGTATGCCGCATGCACTTATTTTAGACAATGGTACACACTTCACAGGTGTGACCTTTTGGAAATTCATGCAATGCTTAGGGGTTGAGCACAAATTGACTACACCATACCACCCTCAAGCAAATGGTCAAGCCAAGGTCACTAATAGGAAGATCACAAAGATATTGACAAGAACTATTAGCAAGTATAGGAGAGATTAGAGCACCAAACTAAACGATGCTCTTTGGGCATACCACTCCACATGGAAACTCCCTATAGGCTACTCTCCCTATGAGTTAGTGTACGGTAAACTTCCAATGTTCCCTATTCAAGCAGAACTCTGTACACTATCTACAACATGTGGTCTCAACCTTGACCTTGATCTAACACAAAAAGAATGGCTAATAAACCTTAACTTGCTAGATGAGAATTGACTAGTCTCCTTGTCATCTAATGAATTGCACAAGGCTTTTAATAAACAATGTCATGACCTAAGGATTAGAAAAGTTAAATAACGAACTAAATTTCAAACATTGTGGGAAGGACCTTATATCATTCATGTAACTTTTCCTTTAGGGGCCATGATGATTTACAAACCTAAGAGCCTGGACAAGAAACTATTGGTCAACATCCAACTAACCAAACCTTTCCATGAGCCTAGGACAGCCAATACCAATGCTACCTTTGTTGGTGGACAACCTTGCTCCCTATTTAGGATTTCTTCCTACCACCTTAGTCGTGAGGGAGACAACCACTAATGCCAATCATTCAAATCCCTTAGTTCCTTTTGTATATTTGTTTTGCACATTTTTCAATTTTACTTATTTTTGTCTTACACCATCATTCAGATTTTTACTATTTCTTTGTTTGATTTACTTTTACTCATCTTACAATAAGTGCTCATGATGGTGGATTGTATTATAATAATGTTGGTTGTTAATGTTTGGTTTTTACCTTTGATTTTCAATGTTGATACTAGGATATGGTTCTTTTGATAAAACAGGCAATCAGTCCACACTATCCATTCAACTCTGTGATCTCCCTTGTCTTGGAACTATACTATCCATTTTTCTAAATAAACATGTTAATGAATTGGTGGCTTCATATTATTCAAACCAAGGAATGACTCAATGGTTGAAAAGGGTGTAACTTCAAGAGGATTCGATGCACTTGTGCTGGCTATTCTCTTAGGTGCTTGGATGCTTTTCATGGGTTGTTTGCCATTCTACTGATGACCAAACAACAGGAAGTTGAATGAATCAAATAAGTATTTGCATGGTATGGTTCTCATGCAAAAAAAAAAAAATCGTGGGAATTCAAAGTGCACCCCTTAGACATAATAAAGAAATATGGGGCTACAAGCACTAGTTATGGCACTGGAAAGAAATTTTACCCATGCTTGAAGTTTTCCTCTAACTAAGGCCCTTTCTTGCTTCCTACTTCTCCATCTTGCTCTCCTTAAAATGGTGGTGAGTCTTTGGGGAAGCATTCTTGTTACTTCAAGAGGATGGATTGGTTGAGTGTATTGATGCGAGGTCACTGGATGTAGTTGGTTTAAGTCTAGATTTGGAATGAGTTTTACTCAGTCACCTTAACCATAAAATACACAAGGGACTCTACACAACCTTTCTTTTGGAATTTCATTCCATCTTCTCCTTTCCATCTTTCTTCTCATTTTACACCTCATTGCTGATTTTATGATTAGTCTATATTTTGGTTGATGCATTTTTTTCCTTGGTAAATTCTTGTGGGTAAGATTTTAACCCTTGTTACATGTGTCATTCCTAGAGCCTATGGACTCTTTGGTTTATCGATTTGTCAGGGCATAAAAGGCATGAGCCTACTTTGGGGAGGACCCATTGACATTCCATTATCGTGTAATTGTTAAATTCTTTCCTTAAACATTTCTTGTAATTACCAATTTCTCATGTCATCCCCATCCATGACATCCATTTTATTGGCATCGTGGTTGTTATTTTTCCCATCTTTCTTGTTCCTTCTATTTTTTTCCATCTTATTGCTACTAGAGGTTCACTCTTAGTCATGGGAGCCCTGTCACAAATTTTTCCATTCTACTACTTGTTTCAACCCTACACCTCAGGTAGTCACCAGTAATAAATCTCTAATCCACTATCTGCCATACCCACAACCTAGCCAATGTGCTTTATATCGAGGCAAGGTATCAGCTACATGATGGATTATCTATCTTTGCTAATTTGTGACTATGTTATGTGTGTAGATGGTGATCATACAAATAATGAACTAGGCTAGGAGGGAGCACTCATGATGGATTGGAGCTAGAGCATTTACAAAATGAAAAAGTTTGGTTGCATGGCTATGGATAAATAATGGAAGGTGCAATCTCGACGTCGGCAATAACACACATAATTTTCTTTTCTCTTCTCTCTCTTCAAGCTATTAAATAAGAGTCTAGATGTCATTTATATCTAGTGTTTACCACAATGGGCATAAACACCAATGTTTTAATATACGTTTAGATCCATTCACCAGTCACTTTGAGTCTATCATCCTGTTTCATCGTCAGTGTCATTTAGTCAATAATACAATACCTTCCTAATATTTTGTAAGGAAATTGAAGATGAGTTTTCGTTTAGTTGTGGGGATATGATGAACTACGATATTTGGACTGTCATATCGCATCCGCGATATTGGGTCTGCAATATCGGAGCCTTCCATGCGATATCGGGCATCCAATATTGGGACCTACCTCGTTGCCTATAAATAAGAGGCAGGAGCACTTGGTTTTGATAAGTTAGTCTTAGTCCCTTACCCAAACTCTTGTCTTTTTTGCTTTCCAGAGATAGAATTATTTCTGAGTGCCCACAGTAGGAGTCATAAAGTGAATGGATCTTTATTCGAGCATTGTGTACCTGAGCACACCTTGTGTACAACAATAAAGACGAACTTTGTGATAAACCTTGAAACATTTAGAGTAGATAAATTAATGTTAATTACTATTACTTAACACTTTCCTTAGTTAATTAATGTTCTCTCTCTCACCCTACAACTCTCCTAAGTAAGCACACTCAGTACGACCACTTCAAGCATGCGTGTAATGCTTGATAACCCAGTAACGATTAGCATTTGTTAATTCTAGTAGTGTTGCACTGGTTTAGGATGTGTACGGTGAGTGAGAATGGATGCTAGTGTTAGGACTAGTTAAAGCATATTTGAGTAGTTAAATTAATTAGTTACTTAGTTATCTCTCTCCTCCCTTTGTAGCACCAGGACCTAAAAACACAAAAGCCATACAAATCATATATTGCAAGTTTACTTAACCATACAATAGTGCTATACAAGTAAGCTTGGGAAGACAACGATTGATCAACCCATCCTTGTTCTACAAAGATGAATAAGCACTTAGTCCTTGGTATTCAACTGAATTTTGTGTGGACACTCATATTCATATGGTTGAGCATAGGGATACCTCGCTGCTCATCAGTGGCTATGTCCTTCAATAGTCAATTTGCATCGTGCCAATGGTGGAAATCGATATCTTTATTTCCTAGAAAGGCACTTGGTCTTGTAATCAGATGATATTAATCCTTGTTGTGATAGCTATGAAAATTGACATAATTTGGGTTGATCTACATTGATTTGATGATGTATATCAATGTTTTCTTATTTAACACATGTTGAAGTTCTCGATCCCAATTGATATCATTGTCAATTTAGATAGATCTTGTGATAGCATGAAATAATAGAGACTTATCAAATTAATTAGTTCATATCAATGGTCATCAAAGAAATTGATGCACTTAAATATAGTAAAATAGTAAAGAAAATTAAAGGAAAAGAATTTGTATTCACCAAAACTAGAATGATTTGGGGTTTATCATAGCCCCCTGCTAGCCTTTGGCTAGTGCTTGGCTAACAAAGGCAAAGATATGTACATAAATTTCAACTAATAAATATAATCTAAACCTTCATCACACAACCAAGCTTGTTGGCTAGCAAAATAATTAAATCAAGCTTTAAAAGAATGAAATAGTCACCTTCCATATAAACATATTTCCATCAAAAAATGCATCTCATATAACATTAACGATTTCATTAAGTTTTAAATTCATAAGAAAATGGAAGAGTAAAATGCTAACATATATATATATATATAGAGGATCAAAATCAAACATTAAACATACCATCCATGATTCTACTTTTTCAAAATAAATAAACAAAATTTCACTTGTCTAATTACCCCATAATGGCTCAATGGCCATAACAACATAAAAATAAAATAAATATTGCTACTAGGATCAAGCCTATGATCCTTCCTCCAACTCCATGTCTTCTTCAAAATGAGAAGGTTTTGCTCCCTCATCATCATATCTAATTTAAGGATGACCATTTTTAATGTCTGCTACCCTCTTATCCATGGAAATGGGGGAGGAACTAACCATCTCTAATACTATCATAATCTTTCTTTATGTGGATCTAACCTCTTAAAGTTGGGCTCGTACTTCTTCTCTAAATTCATGAGCTTCATTGGCCTTTGGTACAAATGAAGAGATTAGATCCTCTGACTCATTAACAAAGGGGCCAACCTTGGTATAAAGTTTTAAGGAACATGCAAGGGTGTTCTTCTTGAGCACTGTGAGGTGTACCTTTGCACCTATTTCCCCAAATTTTGAAGAATGTTTGAAATAAGAAAAGGAAAGCAAAGCTTGAGTGCATCATCATTGTAATGATATACCATGTACTTCATTGGAATATAGGTTAAGTTTGCTTACTTCTAAAAATTTAAAGCCTTCATTACTTGGAGGGCTGGAAACCATATGCCATATGTGTGGATGGTAGGGTATTTGTGAGGATCATCCTGTTCATCACACAATGCTCTGGCCAAAGGTTTACAAAATGCAACCTCAAGTATGTAGCCTTCAAGAGCCGAATTCATCAATAAATTAATGTGAGAGATCATATTTCTCTTCGATGTTGGCCTTGGGCTTGAAGATGTCTTCTCCTTTAGTTGGTAGCCCAAACCATTAGAGCCTTGTTGTAGTCACCTTCACTCATGTTTTCCTCACTAAGGAAACCAAATAACACTATCGAGGATCTACCTTTATCAAATGTGACTTTAAATTTCTATAAAATTATGGGAATTCTTCCTAGTAAAACCAATCCATGGGGGGTTGGATGAAAGCCTTTTATCCCATTATTTTCAATTGCTACCTCATGGCCTCATATGTGTGGCAAAACCACTTAGAGTAATCTACTTCATGATGCCAAGGAGCAATTTTTAATCATTCATTCTTAGGGCCAAAAAAAAGATAAGAGACTTAACAATTTAGAAGTTTTCTACAATTTTCTCAATAGTCCCCATGCTTACTGATGAAGTGTCTTTAGTCAGTTACATTGATAGGATCCTGTCAACATAGGCTTTCCCACATTGATGTGTAATCATTGACATGGCACCCTAGTAGGTCTATAAATATGATACCTAGCCATGTTAAGAAGAGTTAGAATTTTAGTTGCTAGCGAAACTCTTACAATTTTTTTCTATGAAAGATAAAATAATATTCTAAGTACTTGTAACAAGAGTCAAGGAGTGTACAGATCTTTATTCAAGAACTATTGAGCACTGCACTATGTGTGACAACAAAGACAAGCTTTTTGATAAACCTTGAAACACTTGGACTAGCTTAATGATTTATTTAAGCATTTCTAGTTTCCATTAATTAAGAAATTAATTAAGCTAGAATGATTAAGAGTTTAAGTAAATAATTAATTAAGCTAAATAGACTAGCATACATAAGTATGACCACTTCAAGCATATGTATAACACTTGCTAATCCTAGTAGTGCTTAAAGTTGGGTCACCCAATAGTATTGTATGTGTTTAGGATGTGTACAGAAAGTGGGACCAAATTCTTATGTTAGGATAGTTGGTTATTAATTAGCAATTAAATTAGTTGAATTAGTAATCAATTTATTCTCAATCTATTACCAACCTTAGGTGAAAAAAATATAAAAATAATAAAAATCAAGTGCCTCAATTACACATAACCATACAACTAAGCCTCATAAGTATAGTTGGGAAGACAACAATCATTCCATGATTAGATTCTCCTCCTAGATTAAATCTTGTGTATGAGAACACTAGGAATCCATGGAATTTGATCAAATTACACATGAACACCTTAGTGATTCGTATGGTTGGGTGTAGGGAGTACCTCACCAATCATCATTGGCATTGTTGTTGGGGATTCATAGGCAATACAATGCACTATTATTTTAGGATTAGTAAAAATTACTCAACATCATTGAAATGAATGAGACAAAGTTAAATCATAATAATTAATCAAAACTATACTACAAACACATTGAAAATTTGTTTCTAATAAAAAAATTTTCTTCTTATCATAGGTGAGATGATTCTAAGTCAATAGTACCACAAGAATGAAAAGTGGTATACACTCATCCTAATGAGCTTGTATCCAATTTCACTTATGTCCTCCATTAGGATGAAAAAATGTGGTGGCAAGACATGGAGGGTAATGTTGTATTACCACATGACTAATCTATTCCCAAGATGCTACTCAAAACTCTTATAGGGTTAGACATCAAGGAGTTTCATGGATGATGTCATTGGTAGATATTATTCATTATTACACCAATGCCATGGCCATGGTTACTCTTAGAGGAAACAACTTAGCCACTTCATAGATTGGATTTGCTTAGAAACATGGAGACCCTTGGGTTCTATGCCCAAGGAAGACTACTAAAATTAATAGCCCATTAGATACAAAGGCTAATTGAGAAAGTAGAAAAAGAAGAAGAAGAGTTGAGAAAATGTGAAAGTGTAGAAGAATATAATAGGGATACTCCCATCAAAAAGAAGGAGATCTACTTTTGTGATAGTGAGGAGGAGTCACCTCTTAATGAAGTGGTGTAAAGAAAGACCTTGCTAATCCAAAAATATATGTCTGAAATTTCATCTAAGATAGATAAAATGTGGGATTTTTTGGATGAAAAATTCCAAATTGCTCTAAAAATTCTAGAAGAACCAAGCGGCAAGAATCTAAACATGCCTACCAAAGGGGCAAGGGCAAAGTTGTTGTAGTAGAATAAGGTGTGGAGGCTAAATTAGATGATGATGATGGGTATGACATCTACCACTATGAACATTCTAAAGGATAGTGCCCTATTGTGTCATAGTTATAGGAATTTGGGGTGTATGCTTGGAATCCACGACTATCAAAAAGATAAACACCTAGAGGATTACCCTATCCTCAAGGTAATCCCAAGTAGTTTTTCTAGCAACAACCTTATTATCCAAGTGGAAATCCACCACAACCATATCAGTAGTATCAGCAAAAATAACAACCACTATCATGGGGGATGCCACCACCATGGTAGTAGTACCCTTAGAGGTAACTAGATCCATATGGGTACTATGTTCAACAAGTCCTATTTGTATGTGACTCTTCCAATCCCATTTCTCCTTTCCAGCATCTTTACCACCCTCATGAATTCCATTGAACTCATTTTCCAACTCCTAGGGGGAATCCCATATTCCATCCATATCCTTCTCATGTGCCTACACTTATTCCTCTACCCTCAACACATTTATTGCTTGCTTCATCCATGTAGGGTGAGCTTCTATCTTAGCCCCAACAACATAATGATATAAGGGCTATTAATCCATGACTAGTTGATCAACCAAGTTGTTTAGAACCTACATCTTGCAAACAACCATTCTTCCAACCTAATAACCCTCCTAAGCCCTCACAAACTCATGTGGCTGGTCATCCTGCTCCTTCTTCATCCTCTACAAATCATCAAATTGAGAGCCCTTCAAACCAAATGCCTTCCATGATCCTCACTATTGTGTTAACTCATGCCATATCTAACTAGATCTAGGCTGGCAACCTTCCCAAGAAATTAGCTAATCTTGGAAGTCCCATTATCTATTTATAGATTATTGGGAATTAACCATGAAAATATTTTTTGGATTTAGGTTCCAGTGTTAATATGATTTCTTATAAGATGTATACTACCTGAAACTTTCTACATTTTAAGAAGAGAAATCTCATATGAGAATTGGCAAATTAGCCCATCACTATTTTATTGGGACTAGTAGAAGATATTGTGACCACTACCTATGGGTGGTCTTATCCTGCCAATATCCTAGTCATCAAAGTTGAGAACTACAAGGATGATTTTCTAATCATTATGGAACATGGCTAAGTGTTGTTGAATCAGGAACGGAAATCAAAGATATTTCCCTAGAAATTTCCAAGGAAAATGCATTCAAAAAGATCAAGAAGAAATGAGTTCCATGCACTATGTATAGCAATATACGGTGCAACTACAGAGCATCCATTCTCGCATGGAAGCAATGTGAAAATGATAAAAATATTCAAAGGTACATGTATGCAGTAGTGATAAAACAAGAGGATACCCAATGGTTTGCATCTAATTTGAGAGTAGCATAATTTGCATGAAAAAAATTAAGAGCCTAACATGCGCTCATAGGCATGGATGAACTAGAGCAAGTTCATGTACAACTCTTTGATGAAAAAAATAATGATACCTATTGGGGAGAGTTGAAAATCCATAAAACTTTTAAATAAGAGCCCTTAGAGTTAAAAGCTCTAACTACTGGCTTAGAATATGCATTTTTTAAAAATGGAAAGCTAGTTATAATCAATGCTAAACTTGATCCTGAACAAAAAGAGAAACTATTAAAAGTGGTGAATAGATGACCAATAGCCTTTGCTTGGAAATATCATAAACTCACTTGAATTGATCCAAAAATATGCTAGCACCATATCTATACTGATCTAGCCATGAAGCCAAGGAAGTAGTCATAATAGTGGTTAAACCCCAAATTAAAGCAAATCATCAAGGAGGAAATAGAACAACTCCTCAAGGTGGGGTTCATCTATCTTATTTCAGATAGTAAGTGGGTTAACCTACTCATGATTGTACTAAAAAAATTTGGCAACTGGTCGGTTTGTATTGATTTCAAGTTGTTGAACATGGCAACATTCAAAGGTCATTTTATATTGCCATTTATTAATAAAGTATTGGATACCATTTTTGGACATTGCTATTATAGTTTTCTAGATGGTTATAGTGGCTATAACCAAATTTAGATTGCACTAGAGGATCAAGAAAAAACTACATTCATGAGTCCTAGGGGGGACGTTTGCATATTAGAAGATGCCTTTTGTCTATGTAATGCTCTTGCCACATTTCAACACTAGGTCTTAAGCATCTTTTGTTAACAAATTGGTAGTGGGATGGAATTCTTCATGGATGACTTATCCACTTATAGTGCTACATTTGAGCAAGCCTTGGACTACCGTAAGCAAGTATTAAAAAGATGTGTGGAGACAAACCTATGACTCAGTTACAAAAATAGCCATCTAATGATCAAAGAGGGCATAGTCTAAGTAGGGATCCAGGTAGACCTTGAAAAGATAAGGGTCATTCAAGGAATAACCCGTCAATACAAAACAGTTAGAGATGGTTGGTCATTCCTTGGACACATTGGTCACAATAGGCAATTTATAATGAATTTTTTTAAGATCACAAAATCACTGGTTGAGCTAACAAAGAAATATGCTCCATTTGTTGGACCAAGGAATGTGAAAGTGCATTCCAATAGCTAAAGGAGAGACTCATAGAAATTCAAATTCTATGAGCACCAGATTGTTTCATATCATGACAAATACATCAAATTATGCCTTGGGAGATGTGCTAATGTAGTTGTATGATCAAAAAAATCTATATTACATCCACTACATAAGCTAAAGCATTATGAGTGTATAGCTCAATTATGCCATAATGGAGAAATAATTGATGAGAGTGGTGTATGCTTTGGAAAATTTTACGTACTATGTGCTTAGGTACAAAGTGTTTGTACACATTGATCATAGTGCCATTTTCTTCTTGATGAATAAGTCAATGGTGAGCACCTGCATCATACAGTGGTTGGTGATCTTGTAGGAATTTGATCTTATGATGGTAGATTAAAAGGGGACTGAGAATGTGATCATCCACCATCTCTCTTGGTTAAGATGGGATAACAAAAAGGAGGAGAGCTCACTCTCTAATCAATTTCTTGATGAGCTTCTCTTTGCTAGAGTAATTAATGATCAAGTGCCCATAGAACCAAAATGGTATGATGACATCTTCACTTATCTTATTACTTAGGAGATGCCACAAGATCTAGATCATAGGAAGAAAAAATAGTTTCTTTATTAGGCCAATAATTTCATGGACATTAATGAACACCTTTATAAGGTATGCGTTGATGGCCTAGTTCATTGGTATGTCCTAGATACTGATCAACTACACATTCTCCAAGATGCTTACGAGGGTGCTTGCAGATACCACTATGTAGGGAGATGCATGACTATTAAAATCTTGATGGTATGATACAATTGGCTAATAATCTTCAAAGATTCCCATAAATTTATTTGATCTTATGAAAACTATCAATGAGATGTTGGGACGATCTCACAAATGAAGGAACCTCAATAGTAGATCCAACCACTGGAACCCTTTAATGAACTTGTGACCTTTTCATTAAGTAAACTTTTAATGAACTTATGACCACTGGATGTATGAGATCCCTTTTCATTAAGTAAGCCTTTAATGAACTTGTGACCTTGGTAGTTTTCAAACTTTTAAAGGATTCACGGGTTTAAATAGGATGTAACTTTAAGGAGACTAAATAGTCTTTGTATCCTTCTACTTACTTGGGTGCATGAGTGTTTTCATGGATTTCTTACTATTTTGTGTTGACCAATAACAAGAAGTTGAATAAGTCTTTGCATGATGTGGTTTCCATCTAAAAAAACAATGAAAAAACACACACACACTCACACATTAAAGAATAGTAAAAAAATTAGAAAAATTAAAAAAACATGGTGAAAAAAATTGAAATGATGATGGGAATTCAAAGCACATCCCTTAGATAGAATAATGGGCTACAAGCATTGGTTATGGAACTAGAAAGACATGTTACCCGTGCCTAAAGATCCCCTATAACTAAGGATCTTTCTCACTTTCTACTTCTCTTTTCTTATCTATAAGAAATGGTGATTGATATGTGGAAGCACTCTTGTGTCTCAAGGGTGTAAACCAATCTTAGAGTGGTGATGCAAAGTCACTTTTGGATCATGCTCTTACATCACAATTCTAGATTTTAATGGATCATGGGACATACACCATTGTATCATCATCCACATGTTATTGGAATTATTCATTAGTGATAGCAATAACACTCCTTGACTTTTAAATCCTATTGATGCCAACAATGCCCATGCTATGCATGGGGCCATGATTAACAAGTCTAACCCCTTAACACCAAGCAAAAAGAAAGTTAATTTGTATAAGGACATCTTGGGGCCTGATTCATATTGGCAAGCTTGTTTTGGTAGTTACATTGCCACACCATGATGGCATAGATGTAACAGCTCAAGTGGTGTAGAATGTGGGTTACGTAATGGTTGCAGAGGTGGCATAACTGACGGTGGTGGTGTTGGGAGTTGCATGCATTAAGTAGAGATGCAAGACGTGGTTGTAACTTATAGTGAACATGGTGGATAACATGGTGATAGTGGTGGGAGTTACGAAGGTGGTGGGTAAAGTGAGACATGATGGTAGTTACACTAGGTGAGTGGTGGTAACTATCAGCAAGTTACAATTGTAGTAACCAACGATAGGTGATAACTAAAATCGACATGGGATGTGGGCATTTAAAACCACTAGACAAGATGCTATAAAAGGAAAATAGGGGGAAACACCTAGAATAGAGGGGGGAAGCAAAGGGGAGAATGGAAGGGATCTCCCAGGGGCTAGCCTCTCTCTCATCAGAGCCAACCTTTCCCTCACATTGGGGGTTAGCCTCTCTCTCACATTGGAGGCTAGCCTCTCTCTCATCAAGGTCCAGCCTCTCCTCTCTCCGATGACATGCGTGGTAGATAGAATAGTGTTCATGCCAAGAAATAAAGGTTATGAATGATGTGTGTGCAGCATGCAGAGAAAATACTAGTGACATCTCTCTCTCTCCTCCCTTCCCCAACATATGATAGTAGATAGAACTACAAACTATAATGGAGGTAGTGGCGTGTAATGATGGCAAGTGATACAGTCAATAGTAGAGTGGATCTCTTAGCCCCTCCTCCATCTTGTAGCCACGTTAGCAGATAGTGCATTGTTCTCTCTTCTTTCTCTCTTTGGCAATAGTGATGTGTGCATTAGGAAACTATGTGGCATGCGTCAGGAGTTTCTAATGGCAGCAACATTATAGGCATCAAATGTAGCAGGGTGTGTCAGGTTTTGTTTTTCCTCCCTCCCAATGGCGGTCAATAGGTATGTGACTCATGATAGTCAACAGCTGATGTAGATAATGCATGGCAAATGATGGTGCACATGGCAAGCTCTTACACGGTTGATGTTAGCAATTGTAGTAGGTGGTCTTTCTCCCACTAGTAGAGGGTAAGGGATGGCAACGTTCCCATAGTGGGAATGACCTCTCTCTTCCTCTCAGTAGTGGTGACACATGTAGATAGTGCAATAGTGGTAGATGCGTCAACTATCTAGCTAGTAGTGGTGGAAAAAATCTCTCTTTTTCTCTCCTCTCTGGTGATGGTTGAGCTCTTCTTGCCTAGCAGTGGGCACCACCAGCAGTAGTAGTAGGGACTAGGAAAAAGTTTAAATTTTCTAGTTACCTATTGTATTTTCATAAAGTCTTGAAGTTCAATATAGTTATCTAATTTAGATTCCCTTGACTTTTTTTTGGTTTGCTTTAATTTTTGAACATCACATAGCCCTCTTCAGCTAAGACTATTCTAGGGTTTCCATACCCATATGGGAGGCATCCTAGGCAATAGTTTTCTGAAATGATTTTTTATTCCCAGTGTTGGTGCATTCAAAATTTATTCATCAATAAACCTAAGTAGTTCTAGGAGAAGAAGAATATGCTTGATTCTAAATAAGTAATGAAGAAAATGCATCACAATGCTTATGAGCGATAGAGAGACAGGAAAGTTATTGATTTGTATCAAACTTTTGATTCTCTCATGCCACCTTCATCATATAGTTTTTGCTATAATTTGAAAGTACAAGGCTAATGAAGGTTTTATCATGTTTGCAAATCACAATCCTACTAGGCCAGATGATGATTGGGGTATAAAGTTTAATTACAGTAGTGGATATCCTACAACCATTAGCATGCATGTTCATGTTTGAGAAACTCCCGTAAATGTTGGACAAAGGATTCAGAAACAAGTTCTAAAGCACAAAAGCTAGGGCAATCGATGGTGCATCATCCTATTCTGACTTACTAGAAGGTACCTAATCTCATTAAAATTTATCTTTTAAGAATTTAACAAAGAAATGGAGTTTTCTTTGTATGTTCCCTCTCTTTCAAGTGAGCTCAAAATTCCTTTTAAGTATTTGAGAGATGACAAGCCTCATGGTTCTGCAGGTGATCTTTACCACTTTAAGGATTTGATTGTGGAGGATGATCTTGCAAATATTTTTGCTCAAGTGCAATGTTTGCTATAATTTTCCTCTTGTAGATATGCTTGATGCTTACTAAGATGGTGAGTGGACAATCTGCATGTGGCATGGACAATTTGCATGAGTCTTTGACACTAGAGTTGGAGGGGTAGCAACATGCAGGTTGTGATTTCATGGATCTCTTCATTTCAACATTGAGAGAAGTGTACCATGAAATGCAATATAGTAAATGATGTTTTTAATATATATAGTTATTTTGTAGAAAAAAAAGAAAGGAAAATTATTCAATGTCCTATATGTATGAAATAAGTGTCAATTATAATTTTTTTAATGGTAGTGATAATTAACTATTATGTTGGTTGTAACTTTCCTTAGTGGGTGCAACCAAATTTTAATTTCCCATGATGTTGTAATGACTAAATAGGACACTTGTAAACTATAGCTTTGTAATCTCCATGGTGATTATAACTACTAGACACTTGTCAAGTATAGCATTTTTCTCTATGGTAGTTACAACTAACTACCATAAGGTTTGTAACTACCCTTAATGTTTGATGATGATTGTAATTGCCCAAAAGCCATTATAAAAATGGATTCAGGTGTGGATTTTAGGGGAAATTGGTAGAAGCAACTTTGAAGAATATTAATGATTTCTTATAAAGCATGGCTTGCTAAAAGCATCAATTCAGCTACTTTTTTTTAATCCTATGAGTTCATTTCTTCCTATTTTATTTTAGTTACTTAGCTAATAGTTTAGATAGTATCATGCTTAGCATTTAATTTTGGGATTTTTTTTAGGTTGCTTTTATGGCTCTATTTTTGCACAATATTAGACTTCTATTAAGGTTTGCCATAAAAAAGCCTATGTTGTGGAAAAGCCTCTAAAGCAATTTAATTGTATTATCTTAATGAATTGCCTATTTTGAGCATAGAGAACTTAGGAAAATATTTGGTATTTTGAGATGAATGAAATAGCTTCATTGTTTTAAAGTATATTTCTTTGGTATTTAAATCTTGAAATTGTCAAATTTTTTGAGGGCTCTATTAAATGCAATTTTTGACAACTATTAACTAGCCAAAATAGAAGCTCATACTTTATCATTTACAAAGGATTTTTGGTAGTGTAATAAGATTGTCTTTTATGAAATTTCTTGTTAAGCTCAAAGGGTTTGGAAAATTCATAGTTAGATTAAATTAGAATAGCTTTATTGTGAAGTGTTTTGTCATGTTAGCTTATTTTGCTTAAATGCTTGAGATATCATACAAATCTACTTTCTTTATTTTGCTAGAAAATTTTTTGTTATAATGGCCAATTACAATTTCATACACAACCCAACTATTTCACATCCACAATAGAAAACACATAGTCACATTTAGTTCATTTCATAACCACTAAGTCAATTTGGAGGTATTTAGGCCTTGGTGTTGCCAAAGACTAGTAAGCATCTAAATCCTATTTGAAGAACAGCTTTACATCCTATGATCCGAAAGGTCATGAGACTAGAGGACCCCAACATTAGCAATTCCAAATGATTGCCAACATTATTATGCTAATGAGAGAAGGTCAATGAAGGATCTATATTAATTTCTAGCTATTGAACATGACAACTTTCGAGGATCATTTTCCATTTCTATTTGTTGACCAATTGGACATCATTGTAGGTTAAAAGTATTACAAAATACTATATGGCTATAGTGGCTATAATAAAATTCTAATAGCCTAGAAGATAAGGTCAAGACTACACTTATAACTTCCTAGGAACTTTTGCATATAAGAAAATGTCTTTTGGCCTATGTAATGATGTTCCAATGCTTAGTTCCTAGTATCTTTCAAAATGAAATTGGAAATGGTGTGGAAGTTTTAATGGATGACTTATCCTTCTATGGCTCTAATTTTGATCAGGTCCTCAACTACTTAAAATAGTTATTAGAACATTATGTAGAAACCAGTCGTAATATCAATTGGCAAAAATTCCAATCTTTGATACTGGGTTTCAAGAAAATAGAATAGAGGTGGATCTTGAAAAGATTTGAATGATTCAAGAAATTATTCAAAAGTCATAGATAGTGAAAGATATTAAATTTTTCCTTGGACACATTAGCTACTATGATGATTCATTAAAGATTTCTATAATATTGGCAAACCACTAATAAAATTAATGAAAAACGATTCAACATTTAAATGAATTAAGGATAGTGAACAAGTATTTAAACTTGTAAACCAAATGCTAGTAGAAACTCCCATACCACAAGATCCTAACTAGTTCAAACCTTTTCATATTATGATACATGCATTCAATTTTGATTTAGGGGTTATACTCATATAAATGAATGATTAGAAATGTCCATACTACATTCATTGTAGAAGTAGAAGTATCATAAGTGCATAACTAAACTACACCATAATAGAAATGGAGCTCATGGTAGTGATGTATACCTTATAGAAATTTAGACACATGTTCTTGTATATCTAATTTTTATGTACACAAATCGTAATACAATCTAGTTCTTTACAAACAAGCCAATGTTTGGTGTTGTATCCATTTTTTCTTTCTTCATTAGTTAGAAGTTTGAGTGTGGTGTGGGGATACCTCTTTTGAGTCCTTTTTTTAATCCCTACAAGTAGTCAATTGAATACTTTGGAAGGTTGGGAAGATGTCTTAGACATCGAGAAGACATCTAAACCAAAAGCTAGCATGTGATAGAAGACATCCCAACTGACTAGGTGACATGTTGCTAGGAAAGGAGACATCTATCTTAGGAAGATGTCTATCCAAAATAGGAAATGTCTCTAGGAAGACATCCTACCATATGAGGATACATGTTTTTTGAAAGTCAAGCTTGATAGGAAGACATCTTGTCAAGCCTATAGATGTCTTGTATTACTAAGGAAAGTTTTGAGCTAGCATTTCCAAGTTAGAAAACAACTAGAAGAATAAGATCAAGGATAGGGACAACTAAGAATCTTCAAGTTGGTCATGAAAAAGGTTTTTCTAAGTTTCTTGGTCTTGTAATTCATAACTATTGGTTTTTTATTTTCATGATAACATAATGAGAAAAGTACAAGTGTGAGATTGCATAAGAGTGGTTTGCATCTCCATGATCAATTATGTGTATTTGGTCTTTGTAACTCTTCTATGTGTGTGTGAGGTATTAATCCTATGTACGTGGGAGAGATAAAAATTAATTTTCCATTACATTAAGGTTGACCATGTTTGTGGTTGTAGAGCCTCATGCTTGATAATATTGTTGAGTATGTGAGTGTCGTGTTATGGGTTGTGAACCTATTGTATTTGTAATTTTCTTTGGAATTAATAAAATACAACTAGTTTTCTTGTTTTCTAGTAATTTAATTATCAATCATACATTCTATATTCAATGTGTTTTGAAGGGTTAAAGAAAATTGAAGTGACCTTACTCTAATGTTATTAGTATCAGAGCATTAGGTTTATTATTTTTGGTTGGAATTTCATTGTGGATTTTTATGTCTATTTTAGATGGTTTCTATGAAGAAACAAGCTCAAGCCCTAAACAGAGATATGAAGAACATGAAATGTACCTTTTAGTTGATTGTTAAACATGGATGAGATTAGTGCTAAGGAAAATAGGAATGTAGGTTCCAATCATATTCAAACTTGTAGTGGTGATGAGCATTTATGTTTGAATGATAATGAAGAAGTTTCTTAGCCTAGAGGAGGGGGAGTAGATGAAGAGGACGATCATTCAACCTATGGAAATGTGGAAACCCATCAGCCTAGGATTCTAGAGGAAGGGAATTCAAATCCTCATGTTAGAGTTCCAAGACCTTCATCACTAGTATCTACTTCTTCTCATGGTAAGCTTGTTGGTGAGGATGAAGCAAGAGTTACTAGAGCATTTAGAAATGCTGCTAGACTTTTGTGTAGGGATAAATACTTTCAATAGTGTAGATGACACTAATGATTTTGTAAGTTGGTTGAAGGCACATGACAAGAACTTGAATTGGAAGAGCTACCAAATTAGTTGAGGGTACCAACTAATAAATATAGATTAGAAGATATGACTTCAAATTTGTAGGAAAAAGAGTTTCAAAGTTATGAGAGGAAAAATGGACAACCTATCAAAGATTCGAATTTGATGATATATAGGTTGAGACAAAAATTTAAACAATCTTAGCAAAGATAAGATACAATTATGAAGCTAAAATTACTTAGACAAGGAGACAAAAATGTCTAGGATTTTTACATTAAATTTTGTGGACTATTCTATCAAGGTAAGGTAAATTAGAAGGAATATGAACAAGCTTCAATCTTTCTTGGAGGTGTCAAGATGGTGTATCAATAGGAGTTATCATTCTATGAGTCACAAATTCTTAATGAGAATTATGATTTGGCACTCAAACATAGTGAATTTGTAAATAAGAGAAAATAAGCTTCAAAAGGGAAGCATAAGGGATTCAAACTAGAGAAAGGATCCAAGTTAAAATATGAAGGCAAAGATGACAGTCATGAAAAAAAGTAAGAGAAGAATGATTCAAAGGGAAAGGATAAGAAGAACCAAGGAAAAGGAAGAAAGGTTCAAGACATCATCTCATCTAAGATTTACTTTTTCAAATATGGATAATGGGAACACAAGCAATAGAAATTTCCACTTCACAAGGAAGCCAAGGACAATGATGTACAAACCACAGAAGTGGAGGAGACATCATGCCAAGCTCTTCAGATAGGTAATCATAATTCTCCCAAGATCGAGAAAGTTTCTAAATTGAATTCATGTGATTTTATAAGAAATGTGAATAGAGGAGATTATTTATCAAGAAAATTGTTATTCCAAATTAGGGCTAGATGTTTGCTTAGTGGGGAATGGATTCATATTTTGATTAATGATAGGGCTCAAGAAAATGTTATTTCTTATATGATAGTTACTAGATTGGAGCTTTTGGATAGATTCGTTGGATCTACATAGATGTAGTTTAACAATGAGATGTTAGCCTAGTGGTAAAACACTCTATTTGAAAGCTCTAGGTTATATGTTTAATTTTAGCAAGTAATGCTAAGTTATATAAAGTTGTAATTAGACTATAAAGTTATAATAAGGACACAAGGAGTAAAGGATCCAAGACACTTAAGAAGTATTACTTGATAAGTTTCAAAGTTATAAAGAAGTAGTTGTAAGTTGAAGATGCGAATTACAAGTTATATGGATTGAGAATCCACTTAGAGTAGGCCACATATGGTGTAGCAATTCAAGAAATAATGTTGGCATATAAAAATATCAATTATAAGTTCAAAAGAACCTAGTTTCATGAACAATACTAAGGAAAATTTCTAAAAGAAAATTATGAGTACAAGAATTCACAATACCAAGTAATTATTAAAATCAAATCATGAACATTTATTATAAATTCAAGAAATCATAAACAAGTTGTTAATAAGTTAACAATATCCCTTATAAATATTTTAAATAATTAGAGTTATAATAGAGGTAGAAATAAATCCTAACATGGTATTGGAGCAAATGAAAAATTGATATATATGTGAAAGTTACAGGGTGATAACCACCAAATAGTTAATAAGGGGATTGGATACATGAAAGGTTACAAAGTTAAAGATAAACCATAGACCAAGGGTTATAAGATAGATGAAAGCAAAGAAGAGTAAAAGCAAAGTGTGTCATACATTAAAGTAAAATTGTAAAGAAGATTAAGAGATATTTACACAAATGAAAAAGGCTCATGAGTAGTTAATAAAAATTTGATTTATAATTAACATTATCATTTAAGACATGAAAACCTAAAAGGACCAATGCCAAGTTGCACCATTAATTGGATAACATAATATACATGTTTTGGATGATTGAAGATAAGTTATATTTAAATTGTAGGTAATAGAAGAAACTTAAGAATTCATAATCCTAAAGTTCAAGAATAAAGAGTTGTAGAAGAATGCTACTACAAATAATACACAAATTAATGGAAGAAAAAGATACAAGAAAAATAAACCACAGTATCAACATGGCATAACTAGAAGAAAAAACTTCAACTCAAAAAGAGGATGTCACAATAGATCATTCAAATCATATACATTTTTTTGGGTTTATAAATTGTGAAAAATGTGCTTAATATCCATATAACATGAATAGATCAATTAAAAAAGACTCCTATTGTAATCATTTCACAAAATTGTATTGAATAATAAATAATAAGATATTTTGTATATTATGTAATATTTCATGATTCATTGTTAATCTACAAGTATTATAACTCATGAAAGAGATGATGAGAAATTTATAAAGTAGATTGAGATGAGTAATCTGTAGTGGTAAATCAATTTGGAAATGTATGGAATAATTAATTTATGAATTGTAGATGAAAAAACCAAGAAGAAAGGAGAAAAAGATTAGAAGCACCTAAATTTTGACATCATTCTAAAAGGGCAAGATGAATTTGAGCTTTTCTCAATTAGTTTTACTTCTAGAAAAACTACTAAATTATTTATTATTTACAAGATTGCATTGTTATCATTGAAGCTCCATAATTGAGGAAAAGATTAAAGAAATTAGGATTGAAAGTGTACATCTCTCATAATTTTTTCATAATTAGAATTTAAATGAATGAGGCTAAACACCTTTTCTTTATAAACACATGGAGTAAAAATTCATAGGATTTTTTACATCTAAAGGATTAGCCTTGAAAAGAATAATGAAGCTATTGTATCTAAGTAATAATATTATTAATAGAATGTCTATATGAATAGATCTCATAACTTCATTTGTTAATCTCCAAATCATGGAAAAGGCTTTATACTTAGCATTATTAGACCTAAATCATCATCATTATCCTAACCTTGTCCTAACAAAATGGGATCAACTACATCTGTTCTTTTTTTCCATTTATATTTATGAAGAGCTAGATCTTTGTTTATTTTTATTTTCTTCAAATCATCTTTGATCATATTTTCCCATGTCTTCTTTCATCTTTCTTTTGATGACTTTCCTAGAATAGTAATATAGAAGAATTTGTTTATAGGCTCATTATTTGATATTTTTTACACATGTCCAAATCATATAAGTCACCATTCTTATAGCTTAGCTAAAATGGAAGCCACTCCAAGTCTTCCTATTATTTCTATATTATGTAGTTTATCACTTCTAGTAACATTTAACATCCATAAAAGCATTCAGATTTTTTCTACATTGATTTGTTGTTCATGCCTCTTTTATCTTACCCAATATTCAGCACTATATAAGATAGTAGGTCTGATTGTTGTCTTGTAAATTTTCCTCTTCAATTTTATTGGTATTCTTTTTATCACATAGAACATAGCTAGCTTGTCTCCATTTTGACCATCCTACCTCAATTCTATTTCTTATTTTTTATCAAATTTTGCATCTAATTGGAGGATTGATCCTAGGTACTGGCACTATTTCCAATAAGGAACTTTTTTGTCTTGGATTGTCACTTTTATTTCACCATAGTTTTTATTATTATTATAATTTCATTTCATATATTCTATCTTACTTTTGCTAATTTTTAAGCCTTTTGATTCTAGATTATGTATTTACTTTTTCATTTTAAAAGAAATATTTTATTGAGCTTTATCCATTAATACAACATCATTTGCAAATATCATACACTAAGGAATTTCATCTTGTATTTATTTTTTTAATTCATTCATAATAATGACAAATAAATATAGGCTAATTATAGATCCTTGATGTAGACTTATTATGATTGAAAAATCAAATGTTGTTCTGTTCTAATTTTGGTGGTAGCTCCTTCACACATGTCTTGAATCACTTTAATATATTTATCAGGGATGTCTTTTCTTTGTAGGGTCCACTAGATAGGATCTCTAGGCACTCTATCATTTTCTTTTTCCAAATTAATAGAAATCATATGTAGGTTTTTTTCTATGTTTTCTAAATTTTTCAAAAAATTATCATATCAAGAAAATAGCCTTTATAGTAGATCTCCTTGACATACATCCAAATTGATTTTTTTGACACTATTAATTTAAGTTTAAGATACTACTCTATGACTCTTTTCTACAACTTTAGTGTGGCTCATTAGCTTGATCCCTTTATAGTTTGCACAACTGTGTACATTTCCTTTATTCTATCATTGGACTTGCTTCTTTACCCATACCTATCCTTGATGTGGGAATTGTTATCCACTTTCCATAACATCTAGGCTACGATGTTGCACGTCATTTTGAGGGAATGCTCTAGCAAGTCCTTGCCTATTTTCCATAATAACTAAGGCCTGTGATTGATGTGTATCGTATTTGGAGAATGCCCTAGCATCTAGAAAATTTGAAAAAGAAAACATTCATGAGATTTGACAAGGTTTTACAATTGGTTACTAACCTAACACTAACCCTGCTCCTTTTGTATTTAGGCTTGGGACATACATTGGTGAGGTTATTATTAAACCTAAATGTAGAAGTTAGATTTAGATCTAAACTTGAATCTCTGCAGCCCTTTTATAATGCTTCTAAAGGCATAATTTAAAATAGATATGGTGATGAAGTAATGAAGTGCACCATGTTATGTAAAAGAAGAAAACAATTATTTTAGGAATGTTAACAAAGTGGAAACTAAGAAACTAGAGTGATGTATACAATGGCAAAGAAAGAGACAAAAGTAGTAGTCGCTAAAGCTGAACATAAGGCCTTGAGTGATTTATATGAGACATTAAAAACGAATGAAGGAGAAATCTATATACAAATTAGTCATATTAGAAATAAGAAATGTAAATATATTGATCATATTAAATGCATCAAGAAAGACGATAAAAGAATATTGGTAAAAGACAACGAATTTTTAGATAGGTGAAAAAATTATTTTTAAAACTTATTAAATGAAGAATTTTCAAGAGAGATCATCTAAGAAGAAGAACCAACTTTTGGTTTGGTTAATGATTTTTTTTATTTGAGATGAAGATAACCTTATCTAAGATGAAATGCTATTGAACTAGATAACATTCATATAGAAGCTTGGAAAGTAGTGGTAAAGGAGTTTCATAGTTGAAAGATTTATTTAAGAAAATTTTAAAGGGTACTAAAATGCCTCAAAACTAGAGAAAAAGGATTATTTTTTTCATTTATAGGAATAAAGGAGATGTGTAAAATTGTACAAATCATTAATAAATCAATTTAATGAATTATACTTTGATAATTTGGGAGTGATTCATAGTACAACATCTTAAATTTGAATAGTTGGTATCATAGAATCAATTTGGATTTACACTAAGGAGGTCTACTATAGAGTCTATTTTCTTAGTATGTAAATTAATGAAAAATTTAAAAAATAAAGAAAATATATACATGATCTTTATTGACTTAATAACTACATATAATAGAGTGCCTAGTGATATTATTTGATAGCCCTTACAAAGCAAAAACATCCCTAGTAAATATATTAAAATGATTCAAGACA
This sequence comes from Gnetum montanum, assembly GCA_015680685.1. Classification (NCBI taxonomy): domain Eukaryota; kingdom Viridiplantae; phylum Streptophyta; class Gnetopsida; order Gnetales; family Gnetaceae; genus Gnetum; species Gnetum montanum. Next base: position 477,157 of record MNCI01004656.1, read on the forward strand.
TGTATGAAGGAGCTATTATTAGAATTGCAACTTGCAAAATCATATCTAATTTTCAAAGTTATAGTAGGCCTATAGGTTTTACACATAGCTTGCACTTATTGTTATTATTATGGATGAATTAACAAAGAAAATATAAAATGAAATTACATTATTTGCAAATGATATTGTATTAGTGGATGTTACTTAGGAAAATAATAATTTTTAAAATTAAAAAGTAGAGATATGGGCTAAAATCAAAGGGCTTAAAAATTACTAGAAGTAACATAATATATGGAATTCACAAAAATAATGATGAAATAGAAGTAAAAATTCTAGCTTAAAAAGTCCCTCTTTACAAATAATATTACTACCTAAGATAAATTCTCCAATTAGATAGCAAAATTAATAAAGATATAAGAAATAGGATTAAGGATGGTTAAAACAGAGATAGGATAGTGGTATTTTTTGATATAAAAGAATCGTGGTGTTTTATATAATAAAAAAATCTTAATAAAAGTAAAAACAATTTACGTGCTATCTTATATGGTGTTGAATGTTTAGTTATACAAAAAAGGCATGAACAATAAATTGATGTGATAGAAATGCAAATACTTTTGTGGATGTTGAATGTTACGAGAAGAGATAAATTGTATCATATAAATATTATACGAAGGCTTTGAGTTATTATTTTAGATAAGCTACAAGAATGAAATCTTAGATGGTGTGGGCATGCACCAATAAATTTAATAATAAGCCTATTAAAAAGATTATGATATCATTATTCTAGAAAAAGCCACCAAAACAAAAAACTAAAAAGATATGATAAAAGATGATTGAAATGTAATAGTGTGAGTCAAAATTGGAATGAGATAATCTTTTACTAATTAAAAAGTCTTAGGTCATTGTGAGAAATGATTTTGCTAATGTATTTAAAAGGTCTTAGATCATTGTGGGAAATGACAAAGTTTAGTAAACCTTAGACAAACATTTGTGATTGTAAGAGAAAAATCATGTATATAGGTATGTTGCTCCTATATTGCAATGTAAGGCATTTTGTATCATTCCTTGTTACTTTTACTAATGAGAATCCTTGATTACCATGGACATAGGTACTTTTCCGAATCATCAAAAATATCTGTATCTTTGATGTTTCCTACATTTTGTTTAGTTTATTATTGTTGTTTTTAGTATTTTTTTGTGTGGTCCAACTATTCGATCTTAGAATTTTCCTACTATATATTTTCTAATAATTGGTATTAGAGAAGGTAGTGGGAGATAGTCATAGAAGAATGACCTGTAGATTCTTGAATGCAAAGTTCAAGGTGGAGAAATTCAATAGCAAGAATAACTTTAGGCTATGGTAGATCATGATTAAGGATTTTCTTATTCAACAAGATTTGAGTAAAGTGTTGTAGGAGAAAGTGAAGAAATCCTAAGAAATGTCAAATGAAGGTTGGGAGGATTTCAATTTGAGGGCTTAACACACCGTTCACTTGAGTATTTCCTATTCAATGTTGCAAAGCTTGATTCAACAATTGCATTATAGAGCAATTTGGAGGATTTGTATATGATCAAATCCCTTACAAACAAGCTATATTTGAAGTTAGAGCTCTATGACTTCAAGATCAAGGAAAGAACATTTATTGTGGACTACTTGACTGCTCTCAATGAGCTTATCTACTAGCTATCCATTATTGAGATGTAGGTTGAGGAAAAAGATACTCTTCTATATCTGATGAAGCATCAATTGGCTTAGATATCATAGATGCGATGTCATAGATGCTACATCTCACCTATGTTGTAGCATCCCTATCAATGCATCTCTGCTGATTACTACATCATAGTTGCTACATTGCATCTACAATGTTGTAGCTACATTGATGTGTACCCATTGACATGATCCCATCAACGCATGGGATGATGCATCGATGTGTATTCATTAACATGATCCCATTGACACATGGGATGATGTGTTGATGTAGTGTCTACCTCCACCTATAAATCTGTATGCCCCCACTGTGTATTTGACATCATTTGTTAATAGAGTAGGTGAACCCTTGTAATTTTATTCTGTAGTCTTATAAAATAGTTAGTGATTGCTTGTAGTGTGGATTTGAGTCAGTTGTACAACATCTTATTCAAGTGGAAATGTACCTAGACACATTCCATGAATGGAAATAAGATCAAGAATGATTTTTATTCATTGTAGCACTTTGACTTAGACTAAATTTACTTTCCATGTAATTTTATGTTTCATGTACTTAGTTAATATTTACATTCTCATGCATGTTAGTGAATTGGTAGAATGAGCATGACTAGTTTTGAGCATAAACATGTCTTTGCTTGGTAATCCCAACAACATTATTGCTTGGTTCACCCAGTAACATATTGCTTGGTAATCCTAGTGGTGGATATGTGTGTTTAAGACATGTACAACAAGCTGTGAATGAACATTGATGGTCCATAGGCTAGTTTAGACTTTTTCTTTCTATTGTTAATTGGATTAAATAATTTATTTGTCTATTATTTTTAGGAGTAGCATAAAGCCAAAATAGCATCAACCATCATATGCCTCACATTGTACATGCCAAAGCTACCACTAGTCTAAGTGGAAGACAACAAACTATGATCAATACTTAACAATATAGATGCCAAACTAGTTTCATCCATAAAATTCGATTGAGTTACATGTGAACACTTGTAATTTGTATGGTTGGGAATAGGGCGTATCCATTGATCATCATTGGCATCATTGCCAAGGATGGTGCTAGTTATCTAGATTAGTTATATTATGCATGTTCATTGTAGGAGTATTAATGATGTATCTTTTAGAAAATATTAATATTTTAAGTTACATACATTAAAACCATGTCTTCTTTACAAAGGGCCAAGAATGCATCACATGATAAAAACACTCATAGGAGAAATGATAGGATAAAGAGAATTATAGTGAACAACCTCAAGCAAGGGTTTGATATGCTTATTTAGACTCTTACTATAATCAATGGCTACATTCAACTAGTATAGAAAATCCTAGAGGAGATGGAGAAAGTCCTAAAAAAGCAGGGCCTTAAGGCCTTGGACCTCCTCTAAACTTAGAAAAGATAGATCAGGGGACCATGGGGGGAGATATAGTAACCATGAAAATTCTTCCAATTCCTCATCTTCCTCTTCCTCTTCAACATCTAGTTTTCACAAAGATAAATGTAGGTATAGAGATAGAGATCTACTAAGGGGTCAAGATGAAAATAGAAATAGAATGAAAGGGCAAGATGAAAGACATCAAAGTGATCATAGAAAACATTAGGACCATTAGACAAATAAAAATAGAGATTACCACCATTATATGTCTAATACAAATGAACCCTTGTTGGCTACTAGGGGCCTAACACAGATTAGGAAGGTTGTTCAAATACCCCAAAGGCATCAAAGGGATAGCCACTTCAAATGTTTTGAAATGAAAAACATTCCTAAATTTAGGGGAGGCTATAATTCTGATACAAAACATCATATACAAGCCTTCCATGATGCTTTCTCCTTGCAAAATATCAACCATAAGTGGAAAAAGCTTAACCTCTTCCCTAGGATAGTAATAGATGAGATTGAAATTTGGTATAGATTTTTGGAATTAGATTCCAACCATTGATGGTCTACAATGCTAGAAGTCGTCAACAAAAAATACCAAACCTATGTGAGAGTGTCCAACCTAAGAAAACAAATCCAAGGATTGAAGTAAGAAAAACATGAATCCTTGGATGTGGCCTTGGATAGATACTATTCTCTACTACATAGATGTCTAGGCCATGATTTTTCTCAAAAAGAGCAATTTTTCACATCATAGATGGGCTTTGTAATAAATTGAGAGTAACACTTGTTGGTTATTCAAACTAAAAGCCCATCAAATACAAAGGCTAATCAAGGGGGAGGCAAAGTAAGAAGGAGAGCTATGTAAACTAGAGAATGTAGAGGAATATAATCGAGACCCAACTCTTCAAAAGAAAATAATCCATATCTATGATGAGGAAAAAGAGGTAGCTCTCGATGAGGTGATTTTACAACAAACCTTGGCAATACAAACATCTATCAATGAGATTGAAGCAAGGCTATCTAAGAGGTAGGAGTTGATGAATGATAAAGTTACAACTTACATAAAAACTATAGAGGAGAGGATAATAGAAAAAGAATTAAGTGATCAAAATAAGAAGAGGAAAAAGAACCAAGAAACCAGTAGAAACACTTATTGGTAAAAAGGGAAAATGGCTATAGGTGAAAATGCTATAGAATCAACCATAGAACATGAAGATGGATGTGAAATCTACCTATATGTCCATCCAAAGGGCTATTTCCTAGTCATGTTGCATCTACATTAGTATTGAGTTTTTTTTTTGAATCCCAAGTTCGTACAAAGCAAATGCCTAGGAAATTACCTTTTTCACAAGGTAATTATAGACAATCCTATAACCAACCATACTATCTTAGTGAGACTTCTTATCAACCTCAAAACCATCATCAACCATAGTGGAAAAACCCACAATCATGGGGGAGGCCACCATCAAACCAACACTACCCTCACTTCTAACTGGACCCATATGGATATTATGTTCAAAAACATGATTCACCAACTAGTTCTACTTCCTCTATCTCAAATTGCTACTTCCACTCTCTTAAATATCATCAACCTGAAACATCTTCTATCGGATTACCACCTCATGCCTCTCATCCTCCATCATATCCTCAATATTCTCATACTTTCCTCCATCACATGCCACTACCAACAACACAAGAAAGTTTGACACCACAACATAACCTAAAGAATGTCACTTGTGCTATGAACATACATAGAAATGATAATGCTAGTAGACCTCAACCACAACCTTGAAAATGTCCTTTCTTTAGGGTAGTTTTCTCACACAAGCATAAAACTTGTAGACATACTAGCACATCGAAACTTGCACAAGGCGAATCTAGTGCAACAACCTTACTTACAAAAATGATGTCTCCTAATTATATGCATAAGCCAGCAACCATCACCACTTGAATAGAAGATGGAAATGATGAACCTATCACTATGGAGAAACAACAACCTCCATGCATCACTAATAATGATAAAGGATGCAATTATGGGTCATAATTTCAAAATATTAACATAACCCCTATAGCAACCCATCATAAAGTTCAGAAATAAGTGTGTGATCAAAAACCAGTTTATGCAGTAGCCACTAAAATAGAAGACATCTAGTGGCTTGGAAAGAAGAGTGCAAAACTGTTTAAAATATGCATGGAACCAACCAATCCACTTATTAGTTTTAGACCTAAGAAAATGGATCAAACAGAGAACTTAGACATAGACATCTTACACTCTAAGTATACACCAATGAAAGATATTAAATAAGGAGACACACATATTAAGATAGAAAATCAAGATGAAGAAGAAAACACATCTAGACCCTCTAAAAATGAAATAAGTTCAAGTCCAATTGAAGATATATCTCCTAATTGAAATAAGATTATCATTAATTGTAGATGTGCTACCATGTGAATGATTAAATCAATAAAGATGAGAAATGAAAAAAATTGTGGTGTATAGCCTAGGTGTGTAGTCCATTTCTTGAATGCTGACCCACAAGATTAGTCATGGGGGAGATGCCCCATCCTAATGCAAGAACTAATAAGTACTTTTCACTTTTGTGTTTTACAATTTTTTATCATTTTTTCATTTCTTTCACCATTTTCTAATTCTTAATATGTTTTTCATTTCTTGATATTTTTCTTTTTTTTTTCTTTATAATTTTCTCTTTTCTTAAGTCATTTTCTTCATGTTTTTGTTAATAATATTACTAGTCATGATGCAAAAGTCAACATTATGAGTTTTTTTTTTTGCTATGTGATCAAGATGATTGGGTAAGTAATTGTTTGAAGTAGTGAGACCATCTCATTCATCCCTCCAATTCTCTAAATAAAAAGGTCTTTTATCATGAAAGAAATTTGGTTCTTCTTTAATGAAATTAAAATCAATAAATGATCATTTTATCTTGAAGAAAGAGGAAAAGACCAAGTAGGAATGGTAAAGGGTGTGACCTCAAGGGGATTTTTTGAGTTCTCTTCTTGACTTCCTTCATGTGGTTTATCACTCCTCTAAGAATGTATCATCACTTCTCTATTGACCAATAAATAGGAAGTTATGTCTTTGAATGGTGTGGTTTCCATTTTTTAAAAAATATTAAATTAAAAATAAAATAAAATTTAAGCAAATAACAAAAAAATATAATGGGAATTTAAAGCACATCCCTTACACACAATAATGGGCTACAAGCATTGGTCATGGGGCTAGAAAGACATATTATCCATGTCTAAAAGCACCCCTCTAACTAAGGGCCTTCCTTCCTTCTTCTCTTTTCTTCTCTTTTTGGAGTGATGATTTTTCTTAGTGGTGATTGTTGACTCATGATGGTGATCAAGAAGGAATACATCAATGCAAGGTCACTATTGATGGTATGGGCTTGGTCTAAAACTTGGATGAATAGATATGTTGGTCAATTTAATCACACTTAACACAAGTACCTATTGCAGACATGATAAAACACCTTACATCCCCATCTCTACAATCCCTTCTTACCCCATTATTTACTACACTGTTGCATGCGATTATGAGCCTAATGGTTTTGTGTAGTATGATACAACATCCCAATAAAGGCAATTGTGTGTTGTTTGAAATAAATGCATGATCTACATTTAACTTCTTAGGTGCCCATAGACATTTATAGAAGTGGTTATGCAAGGGCATTATGGTAGGAGCCTGCTTTTGGAAGGACCCACTTGCATAACTCCTGTTAATCATGGCTTTGAACTAACTTTACATCTTCTAGAACATCAGTGATGGTTTCTCTAAATTTATGCATGATTTTGGGACTACTTCTCATCAATTTTATTAAATTTTTGCACTTTTCTATTTCCATATCCATTAATATTTCTTGGCCATCTTCTAAATTAGATCTTTGGTTTTAATTATTTGAAAACTTGTTTGTTTCCAAAGTTACACTCATTAGTCATGGGGGCTAGGAATGTCTGCTTCGAAATTTTTGAAATTTTTTCTAGCATCCTATTTTTGAACATCATGGTAACTAATAGTAATTAAACAAAATAATGTGGATAACTTGATGATTTTAATTACCTCATAGCCTTTTACATAGTATGTTATCATTACCTTGTGCTTAAACGAAAACTAAAAAATTGAAAAAGTGTTGATTATTAAGGAAAATTTACCAAAAATAATGTTGATGCTTTGGTGACTATAGGTGATGCTAAAAGAAATGCCTAAGGAACAAGGTATTTTGCTAGGCATGAAAACAAAGCCAAGAGAGGGACAACAAGGGATATGACCATGGAAAAATCATAGCACATATAGTATAAAAATCAAACATCACATAATTACCTAATCCATGGGATGATCAGTAGAAAATTCAGTCCATCCTTCAAGAATGTTCTGCATAACTAGAGAAGCATCAACATATAAATCAAGGTTGGAAGCCATTGCTAGCAACAACAAGAAGAATCATCTTCAGTGGATTTTTGAAGACCTTTACCAACTTTTTAATCTTCAATGTTTGTCAAGTATTTTAGTCATTTTTTCATTTTGTATGCATCAACTTGAATATAATTTTGTAATTTGACACTGAGAGTTAGTCAGCGGTTAGTGTTAGTCAATAATCCCATACTTTCACAATTTTTTCTCAGGAAAACTCAGTCCTATCCTAATAACTAGAGGATGAGTCTTTACTCAGTCATGGGAATATGATGAGGCATTAGTTGGATGAGATATCATAGATTCTACATCACCCATGCATTGTAGCATCCTTGTTGATGCATCTCTATTGGCTACTACATCGTAGATGCTATGTCACATCTGTGATGTCATACAATGGCTGGTGATCCTCCAGGAGTTTGATTTGATGATGGTTGATTGAAAGGGGACTTAGAATGTGGTAGCTAACCACTTGTCTTAGTTGTGATGGGATAGTAAGGAGGAGGAGAGTCCATTATTTGATCAATTTCTTGATGAACTCTTCTTTGTTGATGTTGTTACGGCTTCAAATTTCAAGGAAACAAACTAGTTTGATAGCATCATCTACTATCTACTCATCCAAAAGATGTTGTTGGAATGGGATCATAGGAATAAATAAAAGTTTCTTCATTAGGCCAAGCACTTCATAAAAAATCAAAGATAACCCCTACAAGAGTTACACTGATGACTTGGTACGATGGTGTGTTCCTGATGTAGATTAGCTTTAAGTCCTCTAGGATGCACATGAAAAAACTTGTAGGGGCCATTATGCTGGGATAAGAACTACCATTAAGACCCTCATGATAGGATATTATTGGCCATGATCTTATGCGATGTCCATGACATCTTCCATTCCTATGACCAGTGCCAACATGATGGAGGGATCACAACATGTATGGAAGGGATGCAATAGTGGATCCAACCATTAGAGCCTTTCATTCTTTGGAGGATAGATTTCATGGGGTCCATCAACCCCATGTCAAATAGAAATGACTAGGGAATTATGTCTATTGACTACTAGACCAAATGGATTGAAGCCACTATCGTCACCAACTATTCATCCTCTACGACAACATGGTTTGTACAACAAAATGTTATCAACAAGTTTGGTATGCTATGAGCATTAATTTTTGATAATGGAAGACACTTTATAAGTTCCACTTTTCGAAAGCTTATGCAATGCTTGGGGGTTGAACATAAACTAACAACTCTTCACCACTCCTAACCTAATGGCCAAAATTACCAAAATACTAGCATGAATAGTTATCAAAGATAGGAATTACTAGAGCAACAAACTCAATGGTGCTCTTTGGGCTTATCATTCAACATGGAATCTTGCTATTGCGTATTCTTGCTATGAGCTCATGTACAAAAAAATTCCAATGCTTTCCATCCAAGTTGAGCTCCATACACTTTTCATAGCATGTGACCTTGTCTTAGACTTAAGTCTAGCCCAAAGAAAAAGATTAATGAATCTCAACATGATAAACAAAAATAGATTAGTGGCCCTTTCATTGAATGAAGTGCACAAGGCACATAACAAACAATGTCATGATATTAAGATTTGGAAGATAAAGTTTCAACCATGGGATAAGGTGCTCTACTAGAATCCCATGCACACGCCTCAATGGACAAAATTTCAAATGTTATGGAAGGGCCTTACATTATATATGAAACCTTTTCACCTGGGGCCATGATGATATACCATCTTGAGAGCCAAGGTAAGAGATTTTTGGTCAACACCCAACAACTCAAACCTTTTCTTGAATCAAGAATAACTAGTTGAACAAAATACTCAACTAATGGACATGCATGTTTAATTTTCTAGATCTCCTCTTTCCAACTTAGTCATGGGGGAGATGCTCATCCATGATGATACTATATGAGTGGCTCCTCATTTTTCAATTTTTTTTTGTTTTACATCCTTTTTCACACATTTTTTATTTTCTTTAATATTTTACAATTTTTCTATATTTTTCCTTATTTAGACTTTTCTTACATGTCTTCCTTTTTTTTATTGCCATCAAGACTTCGGTGGTGAATACAACTACTCATTGATGATGGTTTGTTACTTGCATTGTTTACTTGATTGCAAATGATTAGATCTCATATTAGAATTTTGATGTTAATTAATGGAACATTAATTTTTTCATGATATTAGGCAGTGAGTTCACATCACCCACCATTCCACACAACTCCATGGTGTTTCCTCATTTCAAAAATATGAGATCCTTTCTTAATAACAACTTACAATGAATTTTTGACCTTGGTACTTTCCAAACTTCGGATGAATTAAGTGGATGGACAAGGGTGTGGCTTGAAGGGGATTTTTTACCTTTTTCACCTACTTATCATTTGGGGTTACATGAGTGTTTCTATGGATTCCTCACCATTCTTATGTCGACTAATAAACAAGAAGCAATATCTTAGCATGGTGTGGTTCCCATTGGCAAAAAAGAAAAAACCACAACGGAAATTCAAATCACACCCCTTAGATATAATAATGGGCTAAAGGTACTAGTTTTGGAGCTAGAAAGACATGTTATCCATGTTTGAAGGCATCCCTCTAACTAAGGCTCTTTTCAATTCCTTCTTTTCTTTTCTTCTTTTTTTGAAATGGTGAGTTGTTTGTGGGGATGTTCCTATACCTTGGAGGATGGACTGATCTTATGTGCTAATGCGAAGTCACTAGAAGTGGATGCTCTTGATTTTGACTAAAAATGGAAATTATCAGGTCATATTAATTACATCCTCATTAAGGGACTTCATGTGACTCAAATGTAGGGCTCCATTCCATACTCTCTCTGTTCTTTCCATGTATCACCTCATAGCATTTTCTCATGATTGTATTGATGGGTTCATTTTGAGATGGTCTTAACTCTTTTATGGCTTCTCTAGTGATTTAAATTTTAATATTCCACAACCATTAAACATCCTTGGAGTTCACATGCTCCCTCATTTAAGGGCATGTAAGGCCATTAATTACATAAGCTTGCTATGGGAAGGACCCACTTGCATACTGCTTGGCTGGGATGGTTATGTTCCTTATCCCTTTGGCATTTTTCTTTCAAAATCTTTGTTTTCCACATAAGTGCATCTAGTTTTTGCACTTCTTGGCAATTAATCTCTTTCTAAATATCCTTTTCAAACATATTCCTAGTCCTCTTCAAGCATTTATTCTTATTCTACATTTTGTTTTGCTTCCTTTGGACCTAATTTCATGGCAAAAACTCGTTTTCCTTAGTTTTTCCATTCTGAAAATTTTTGTTTTTGGCTATGTTGAGGAATTGTTGTTGATGCAACACAAAAATAGTATACATATGCAATAGGAGTTAGAGAATATTTCACATGTGTGTCATAACGCTAGGGGAGTTTTTGCAAATTTCAAAGTCTAGAGCCTTCCCAAGCCCATAACATCTTAACTGCTTGCCCAAATTAACTTGTTCTTCGACCCTTCAGCTACTAGAGGTGAGCTTTACATTGTGGGGACCATAAACATATGGTTTTTGATAGAAAATGTTTAAAAATTTTTCTAACTCCTAAACAATTTAAGTGATAAAATAATATTAAACATCAGTAATTCACCTAAGTTAAATCTCACCAACAAACTTGGGTATTCATTATAATAAAATAATATTAAAATAATCAATCTATCATGATCAAAAATTATCCTTAGTGTAACTAGCCCAAATGGGAAAAAGTTATCAAAGTATTAAATATTACACATAAGACCCCAATCATTGGTTATGTTTGTGATGAAAAATGGCCCTAAAGAGACCATAGAAAGAAGGACCATCCTAACCATAGGAGAAGTGGCCATGAGGGGGAAAAGAACAACAACCACAATAGCCCCAAAGAAGGTGATGCCATGAGACCTCTTCAGGAGGAGCTCAAAGTGGAATTTGTTTGTTAGATTCCCACCATAAAAATAGGAGAGCCTAAGCAAGACAAGGTGCCAAGGCCTAGACTAAATCTGGAGGTCACCATGACTAGACCTACCAGAGACAAATGTGTTCTAAGGAGGTCTAAAGTGTCATTCTTCATTCCTTCTTAGACTTGGCAGTAGAAAAGGTAAAGACATAACTGCAAGGATCTCACATGTGGCCCATTCTCACTTCTAGTTAGGAGTGTACATGAGAGAGACTTACCTCTTATGAAACAATTGACAAGTGGATGCAATCATGAAAATCAAGGACATTGGGGTAAATTTAGCAAAACTTTCTACACAAGAAAGCCTTTAAGTTAGAAAAGAATGGGTCTAACAATGCTATGAAGTGGTCTATAAGGAGTATGGTGCACTCATTAAGGTAGAGAAGGCCTACTTCAAGATTACAGCCTACCACCTAAACCCAATGGTGAGGCCACACAAGATTGCTACCTTCTTTGCCCATGCGTGTGCTACTCTAAGTGAAAAATTCCCTATCAACCTTTCCCAGCTCATCTTCATGGAGATAGAAAAATGAATCAAAGAGAATGAGCAAGGGAGGAAGATGCTCCCCTTTCCATGTCTAATCAAAAAACTTTGCAAAAGGGGAGAAATAGCCTATTATGTGAATGAGATGCTTCGCATGCTCCTACTACATCTTGATAGAAGATGATGAAAGGTAGGGTAGTTGCCAAGCTACTTGAAGAGGAGTGGCTACCACCACCACCACCTACAAAGAAAATAATGTTAGAGTCTCATGCAGTAATTGAGAGCATGAGAAAGCTCCATGAGCAACTCCTGGAGTAGTAGCAGAGAGAACCAAGTGATGGAGAGCCCTCAGCCTACTGGGCAATGTTGACTCACCTAAACATAGGAACACAAACCATTAGCTAGATGGAAGAGACTATCACTATTTTCAAAACAAAGGATGTAGGCACCCGCAAGATCAAATCCAAGTGTCCAAGAAGTGACAATGTTTATCCCTAGACAACAACAATTCCTAGAGATCTCTAGGAATGTCACCACTTTCTTAGTGCACCTAGAGGAGGGTGAGGGGTGACTATCTTGGTGATGCAACACCATGGACAAGAAATAGTAGAGAAGGTGATGGACGACCGAGTAGTAGACGCCTTGAATGCTCCTGCGGCCATCCTGCTAGACATTGCTACACTCAAAGATGTGCAAGTATATGTAAGAGAAGAAAGCATGAGGCTAAGTGAAACCTAACATGAGGAACTTTTGGACTGATTGGTGGGAACCATGCAACCACTTCTGAAGATCTTCAATCTTTTGGAAAAAATCACTACTACCTAGTCAGAGCTTCTAGAGACCAAGGGAAAGCTCCTCATTACAAATCTCCAACTTGTGGTAGCCATAATAAAAAATTGATTGTTTTCTGTCGAATTTGAAAAATTGAGAACCTTCTTGGCAAATCTCGCCATTCTTGGCCAAGCCATTTCAAGGGATGAAGCTTTTTTGTAGCTTTAGAACAAATTGAAAGAGGCTAAGAATGTAAGGGAGATGGTGGTCTTTAACACATTCTTATCGAAGGCTTTTTCCATCAACATTGATAAAGATTTGTTGTAAGTTCACAAGGAAAATCGAACTCTAACTAGAGACATTCAATGCCTAGAAAATCTCAAGGAACAAAAGGATTAAATACTTAAGTTTATGAGATAGTAGTAGAAGTAGCTTGCTAAGGTGAACATGGATCTGAGGATGTTGGTAGCAAAGAATTATAATCCATCAATGGAGGAAGTTTGTGCACTTCACCAAAAAACAACCATTGAGGTAGTTTCCTAGAAGAATGAGGCCCTAAAGTTTGAACAAGTTAAGAATCATTATAGGGACTAGGTTGGACTTCTCAAAGAGGTAAACGAAGAGGAAATTCAGCTAGCCAAGGTGAAGATGAACGAGGTCCTCCAGCAACTTCAATAAAGAGAAAATGTATGGTAATCCATCTTTGATGGATTGAATGCCTACAACAAGATAAAGATATGCCTAGAGGAGTTGCAAATTGAGGAGATGACGGAGTACATGGAGTTAGCCAATCTCCGTTATGCAAATTTGATGACACAGATAGTTGGAAGGATAAAGTCAAAGTTAGAAAAGTAGGTGGCCAGCTTGTACATCCTTTATGAGGGTAAGTTCAAGCATCACCATGACATCAAGCAAAAGCTAGAAATCACTATTATAGAGCTTGAAGTTCTTAGGAGTTAGTTTACAGACGAACGGTTGGTTGCTAAGAACCTAGCTAGAAGAATTAATGACTACCATGAGCTGCATAGCCTCATCAAGACATTCAATATTGAGCATAAACAATTTGCAGCCTAGTTCATCAATGTCAAGGAACTATTCCTGGTAATGCCTTGTCCATGGAACATTTCTATACTAGCCCATGTTGGTGATACTACATGGACTGTATATGATTCTCAGAGTAAGGAGGAGAAGATGAAGGCATTGCTAGATGCCTTTTTCTTTACACTTGAAGTAGCGACTACAGTAGAATAGCCGAAACCACTACCTTAGCCTCAATCACTACCACCATAAATGCCGAAGGTTGTAGAAGGTCCTTCAACATCCTAGGAGCCTCCACCTCTTGGCACTATTTCATCTCCTCTTCATCTTTGGCTACTAGAGGATTCCAATTGTTTAATTTTGTAGGGGTGTTCAATTTTTTTTTCTTAAACATCCATTTTGTAATTGTTATAATACCATAGAATTTGACACTTAGAGAGTCAATTAGTCCATGGTTTCATATCTTTTCAATTTTGTAAGAAGCTCAATCCTACTTTTGTTCACTCAAGGATGAGTTTTCAATTAGGCGTAGAGGTATGATAAATCACTCAATGGACTACATCAATAGGCATGCATCAACGCCCATCAACATATCTCTACCTATATAAATGCACGTACCCACCACATTTATTGCACGTTAAGTAAATAAAGTAGCCAAGTTCTTACAATTTTCTTCTGCTAGAGTTAGAATATTTTCTGAGTGGCCACATTAGGACTTCAAGGATCGTATGGATCCTTATTCAAACATCAATGTACCTAAACACTTGGATGAGCTAACAATAAAGATGAGATTCTTGGAACTCCTTACAACACTTAAGAATAGTTTAATATTTTCATTCATGCATTTTATTGTTTATGCATTTTACAATCATGTCCTTAATTAACACACTTAATAATCAAACATAACTATGACTCCTCAAACATATCGTTAATGCTTGGTAATCTCAGTGGTGTTACACTTGGTTCATCCAGTAGCCTAACACTTGATAACCCAATAGCATTCCTACCGAGTTTAGGATGTGCATGGAAGGTGGGCCTGGATGCTAATGTTATAGTAATTAGATTAAGATATTAGATAGTTAATTAGTTAACTCACAATTAATTAGATACACAAAGTATTAGATATTCTAAAGATAAAAGCACTTTAAAATAACAACAAAAATAAAGAAGGATTTTCAAAATGAAATTAAGAAGATTTAGAATCCAAGTATGAGCTTTACAAAAGCTCTAATTACAACTATCCTCAATATTTTCAAAGGCTAAAATAAAAATAATTAACAATGGCTTAATAAAGAATGGAAGACAACTAGAATTTTNACGTACCCACCACATTTATTGCACGTTAAGTAAATAAAGTAGCCAAGTTCTTACAATTTTCTTCTGCTAGAGTTAGAATATTTTCTGAGTGGCCACATTAGGACTTCAAGGATCGTATGGATCCTTATTCAAACATCAATGTACCTAAACACTTGGATGAGCTAACAATAAAGATGAGATTCTTGGAACTCCTTACAACACTTAAGAATAGTTTAATATTTTCATTCATGCATTTTATTGTTTATGCATTTTACAATCATGTCCTTAATTAACACACTTAATAATCAAACATAACTATGACTCCTCAAACATATCGTTAATGCTTGGTAATCTCAGTGGTGTTACACTTGGTTCATCCAGTAGCCTAACACTTGATAACCCAATAGCATTCCTACCGAGTTTAGGATGTGCATGGAAGGTGGGCCTGGATGCTAATGTTATAGTAATTAGATTAAGATATTAGATAGTTAATTAGTTAACTCACAATTAATTAGATACACAAAGTATTAGATATTCTAAAGATAAAAGCACTTTAAAATAACAACAAAAATAAAGAAGGATTTTCAAAATGAAATTAAGAAGATTTAGAATCCAAGTATGAGCTTTACAAAAGCTCTAATTACAACTATCCTCAATATTTTCAAAGGCTAAAATAAAAATAATTAACAATGGCTTAATGAAGAATGGAAGACAACTAGAATTTTACTAAAGACTCAAAAGTCAACAGAGATTATCAATTAATATAAAAATTTGATTTGGACTAAGAATAGGGAATTTTTCAAATAAAGACAAACTAGTTTATTAGAAATGGTAAAGAAAGATCCCATATGTTTTTAGAATTTATTCTAAAGCAAGAGAAGAAGAAACTATCCTTTCTCTCTCAATGATATTGAAAATTTTTGTCAAGCTCTATTTCATAGGAATGGCAGAACATAGGAATTTCATATCTATGGTAATACACTTCAAATAAAATGTATACTTCTAATAAAAATGCCTTCATTACTTATCTCTCCCCATGTTGTGTGGATTCAGGGTCCATGACGTGTTATGGTTGTTGGTCGATATGGCTAACTATGACTATGACGTGTTATGGTTTTTGGTTGATATGGCTAATTATGACTATTTGACTGGCCAAGCAGTACACATGCAAACCCCTATTGCTATTTCTTTTCCAAAGCCATAGTCTTTGACAATTAATTTTAGTTGCACATGTTGTCTAGCTAGTTGGAGGGTACCCTTATTGCTATTTCTTTTCCAAAGCCATAGTCTTTGACAATTAATTTTAGTTGCACATGCTTTCCAGCTAGGTGCAAGGTTCATGGCTATGCGCCACGGATTTGCGAATCCTATGAAAATTTTAAGAATCTTGTGTTTTGAAGCTGGAGTGCAAACAAAAGCATGTAAGATTCTCTATGGAAGCCTTTAATTTAATTTCAATTTTAAAAAATATTTAATAGAAATAAAATGTGTAAAAAACTCAAAAATATTTAATTTAAATATTTTATTATTTTGTAATTCATGTTCCTACCTGCAAACCAGTCTTTGCATATGCTTGCATACCCAAATGCTAAATGTATCTGAATACTCCATTCCTTGCTTTCAAGAATTAGATTTATTTGATGCATAGGTTCATGGGAATGCCATGTCAATTAAAACTAAAAGCTATGCCATAATAAAAAATAATGCATAACAAATAACATATATTGTGGCGATTTGATAACTTTAAATATTAACCATGCTCCAATTGACTGAGCCCTAAGCAAGACTAACTAAGGGTTAAACAAAAACGAAAACTAAATCTCGGGGCACGGATGAAATCGAATATGAACATGAATAACGGCAATTTTCCAGATGTTCACACTAGGCATTTGGATGCGCAGACCATTTTTTCTGTACTTCATTGGAAACCTGAGCGAGCGTCAGTTGTCAAGTTAGGTTTAATTTTCTGTGGGTACTCGTCCCAAACACACATACCAGGAATGAGGCGATGAGGCATTCCATGTGCATGAGTAGATTTTTTTTTCTTTTTATTAAACATGTTAGATTTTATCTATCTGAGAACCTTAAATTACCCATCAAAGTTTAAAAATTAATTTCATTGTAAACATTAAAAAAAATTATTGAACTGTTATAAAATATTAACCTTCTTTTGTTTTCCTGGATAATACAGTATTGAACTTGAAAACTTGAAAACAATTTTAAAATGGTTTACGTTTTAGATGAAGGTGATAATATTTCACCTTTAAGGAAAAAAAAAATGCACCGTATACTTCACTGTGGAACCGTCCTCTTCAATGAAATTATTCAAACGTGAATCTGATCGGGTAGGTAGAATATTATAAATGAATACTATCTGCACGGGTAGGTAGAATATTATAAATGAATACTATTGCAAAATGACTGACCATAACCCATCAACGTGCAGACAATGTAACTTTGAATTTGCAAGCAAGCTTTGGTTTCGTTTGACATAGGGTGCTCTCCTGACTGTATGTATGAATCTTGCCAAAACCGGAAAAGATAATATGGCTTACCTTTAGGCGAAGTCGCTACCTGTCTAATTGTCATTGCTTACTTTAATTGTTCATGTTCCTTTGCGTGGCAAAAAAAAAAATGCACCGTATACTTCACTGTGGAACCCTCCTCTTCAATGAAATCATTTAAACGTGAATCTGATCCGGTAGGTAGAATATTATAAATGAATACTATCTGCAAAATGACTGACGATAACCCATCAACGTTGCAGACAATGTAACCTTGAATTTGCAAGCAAGCTTTGGTTTCATTTAACCTAGGGTGCTCTCCTGACTGTATGTATGAATCCTGCCAAAACCGGAAAAGATAATATGACTTAGCTTTAGGCGAAGTCGCTATTATGGTACCTGTCTAATTGTCATTGGTTACTTTAATTGTTCATATTCCTTTGCGTGGAGAAAAAAAATGCACCGTATACTTCACTATGGAACCGTCCTCTTCAATGAAATCATTCAAACGTGAATCTGATCGGGTAGGTAGAATATTATAAATGAATACTATCTGCAAAATCGCTATTATGGTGCCTGTCTAATTGTCATTGGTTACTTTAATTGTTCATGTTCCTCTGCGTGGAAAAAAAAAAAATGCACCGTATACTTCACCTTGGAACCGTCCTTTTCAATGAAATCATTCAAACGTGAATCTGATCGGTTAGGTAAAATATTATAAATGAATACTATCTGCAAAATGACTAAATGACTGACGATAACCCATCAACGTTGCAGACGTAACTTTGAATTTGCAAGCAAGCTTTGGTTTCGTTTAACGTAGGGTCCTCTCCTGTATGTATGAATCCTGCTAAAACCGAAAAAGATAATATGGCTTACCTTTAGGCGAAAAAAGATAATATGGCTTACCTTTAGGCGAAGTGGCTATTATGCTACCTGTCTAATTGTCATTGGTTACTTTAATTGTTCATGTTCCTTTGCGTGGTTCACTAAAACTGTGATGCCTTCACATTGGAAATCTGTTACACTGTATCACATCATAAAAGAGAATTCTAACACAAAGATTTTACTTTAAAAGAAATGTCTATGGTGTGCTTTGACCCTGCAGGCATACATCATACGTCGTGAAATGCTCACATTATTATTGAGAAGGCTTTTTTTCATGTAACAAGTAAAGTGCGTTTATTCCAAGCATGGGACAGATGACAATGCCTTTACATTGGAAAAACAATGTTTCATTGTACAAGTCATGATAGCAATCTAAACTCTACCTCATAAACCTTATCTTTTTATTATATACCTAACTTGCATTTATTAGGACAGATGACATTGCCTTTACATTGGAAAACAACAGTTTCATTGTAAAAGTCAAGATAGCAATGTAAACTCTACCTCATAAACCTTATCATTTTATGATGTACCTAACTTGCATTTATTAGGAGAGGTAACAATGGCTTTACATTGAAAACGTGTTGAACAATGTTTCATTGTAAAAATCAAGATGGCAATCCGAACTCCAACTCATCTTATTATGATGTACCTAACTCACGTTTATTGTAAAATTTGTAAATTGATGCTTAAAACATAAGGAGTAAACATTATAATTAGAGAGAAAGAGTGTAATTGTTACAACAGATTTTGTGGATCAAGGATGTAATGCTACAAGATTATAAGGATATTAATTACTGCAACCTGTTATTCTAATACTGCACAAAGAATTATTAACTGTTTTACATATTTATTACTTCATCTGTCAATTTTTATCCTAACAACCGCATCGTATTACCTGTTTTATTTATTAGCCTTTCTGTCAATTTCAACCCGTGGCAACCCTTCAACGCAGTGCAAAAAGCAGAGTGCAGACCATTGCCTTTATCTTATACGGATTTCCGCGGTGCAACGTGAATGGACAGCGTCCACAAATACCCTTTTTATCATATATTGATTGCTGCGTGAATGAAATCAGTTCTCTAGAGACATGGCCGGGAAGTAGTAAATTATTCAATGTATCGTGCAGTCAGATATTCAATTATCATGCAATCAAGGTCATTCCTCAAATTGATTGATTCTGTGACTATTTACGTTTTAATTTTTTCTAAGTTATTTTTCATTGTGATTGTAACCCTTCTAAGACCCAAAAAAGGCCTCGTGATTTTAGTTTACAACAACTTCTGCGGACCAGAATTTGCGTGCACAGATTGATTCGGTAAACAGTTTAATGTTAAACTTTTGCCTTGTTGGGGCATATTCAGGAAGCAATGCGATTACATTATATATATATATAGCTGTGGTCTCTGCCTCTCAAATCGCGAAAACTTTTCTCCTCCTGCAACAATACGACTACTGCACACTGCCGGGCCTTTGTATCTCTGCGTTGCCATTCGGTCTCTGAAATGGCACATACTCGCTTTGTCGTTGCAGTTTTGATTTATGTGTTTATCTTTTTGGGCACAGTTCCATCTAACAAAGCTAGTGATCTACCATATATCTCCACGGTTCTGTCTGGTACAGCCGGAAATCTTTCATATATTTTTGCCTTAAACAGTTTTTCTTTGATAATTATTTGCTTTTCTGACGCCGTTTTTCACGGACACTGCAAGCCTTCTTAAGCTTCCCTAGTAGTATCTCTTTCTTAATGAACACTTTCAAATACTGGTCTATCTTTGTTAGACCTAACGTTAATATTTAAAAAGTTGACATCCATTTTGCAAGGGAGGTGTCTTTTGCTGTTTCATGTTGTAAATTAGGAATAACGTGCACGTAGTTGCAGGTTATGCATCCTCATAGAGATTTATCTATAAGAAATATGATGATGCAGATAAACTAGGAGTTTAAGGAATCGAGAATTTGAGATTAAGGTTATTTCCTGCAGAATTGATTTGTTCAAGCAATTTGACAAAACGTTGAAATTTGGCGGTGTATGTAATGTGCAGAGGGAGCACTGGAACCGGAGTTTGATTACTCAGATGGTCCCAGAGGACCGGCAAACTGGGGAAATATTAAACCTGAATGGAAAGTCTGCAATACAGGCAAAAAGCAGTCTCCCATCAATATCGTAAGCACGGTGTCTCGTCTTGCACCGCGTCTCTTGCCCTCTTACAGTGCTTCCAAAGCCAAACTAATAAACCTAGGCTATACCATCCAGGTATATTTCAAAAACTGCCTTTGTTTTGGTAGTTTGTTGTTCTGTTATCATCTTCTTCTACAGAGTTTCCTAGTTTCTTTTGGTTGTACATTTACTTACCTTTAGCGGATGCAATGCAATTATGCAGGTAAAATGGCCTTCGGGAGGCGGCTGGATCAGGATCAACGGTATCAATTTCACTCTGGAGCAGATCCACTGGCATACTCCCTCCGAACACTATATCAATGGAGAAGGGTAACGCAAATAATACAAAGATTATGTATTCCGTTCTGGTTCACAATTATTAACAATTGTGCTTTTTGGCTTTTCGAAATGGTAACTGATCATCCATATATATAGATACCAGCATTGTGTCCAAGATTCCAGATTAGTCCACGTTTCCGCTGCATTATTGTGAATAGGTAGCAATTTGTAATAGTTTTTGTGTGTGACAAAGATACGACATG
Source organism: Gnetum montanum (assembly GCA_015680685.1). Taxonomy (NCBI): domain Eukaryota; kingdom Viridiplantae; phylum Streptophyta; class Gnetopsida; order Gnetales; family Gnetaceae; genus Gnetum; species Gnetum montanum. The sequence continues at coordinate 498,311 of MNCI01004656.1, forward strand.
GAGGCGCATCTGGTTCACCACTCGGGAGATAAGAAAGCCGTGATCGGAATCCTATACAAGTATGGTAGCGACGATTTATTCCTTAGGGAACTGGAGAAATACTTTCCACATCTGCCGTTCCCAACGGAGCTGGACATAGGGCTTGTTAACCCTATGGATCTGGTGTATGATGACTGGAAAACAAACTATTACACATACAACGGCTCTCTTACAACCCCTCCTTGCACTGAAGGCGTCTTCTGGACACTACTTCCTACCGTAAGAATTCACAAAGCATCAGATTACTGATGCACTTCAAACTCACCTAAACCTTAGTTCATCTGCAATTTTCCATAGTATTGATATCCAATAATCTGAAGAGAGACTAAGTACTTAATGGCCGTTCTTTGTTGTGGAACAGGTGAGGACTGTAGGCCGGGAACAAGTCAAACATTTGCAAAGAACTGTGAATCCTGTAAGAACGGAATAACTATTTGATGTGGAAATACTGAATTTTCTGTAACCCTACCATTACTGCTTCATTTTTTGTTTGGGTGATGTTTGCTCCTTTGGGAATGTGCAGGGATACCAGCATAACGCCAGGCCCCTTCAGGGACTGAACCACAGGATCATCTTCAACAACTGGCCCCCAATCAGCTACTCGTAAATCAATCAAACCATGCAGATGCAGAATATCCCAGGCCAATAAAGCTTTCTAAATTATTAGCAAAGTATTATGGCCGGGCCTCTCTAATTAAGTGTGGGTTTCGTCTCTATCTCCCAATCTCCCATTCCTCCACTTTGCATGTCCCTTACTTTCTTACTCGTGATAAATTCTCTTGGAGTTGTTTTCCGTAGTTTTGCAATAGATGCAGAGGCTATGTATACTTAATAAAACTGATGGTATTATTCTAAAAGAATGATGTGATTTTAGGTTTAGCGGTTACCATTGCAATATTAGGAGATCCTAGAAGGTATTAGGTTTCACTGTAATCATTGAGAACAAGTTTTTCCATTAAAAGAAGGAAAAGTCTAACAACAAAACAAATGGAAAGAGAGAACAATAAAAATCATATAAATATTTAAATTTTATTTTTATACAAGGTAACCATATAATATGCAACATATAGGACCTCAATTAAATAAACTTAAAGTATACTTTATGTCCCTTAAGATTCAAGTCACTCTATTTTACCTAATAGATAAATGTATCTATACGTACACCTAATGCAAGCATAATAATTTAAAAATCCTATAAAAAGGACATTATATAAATTATGTAGATGGGAAAGTATCCTAAGTAAATTCTTTGGATAAATTAATATAAAATTACACTTTTTCAATAAAATTCTTGCAAGGTCAATCAAGCAAAATAACATGGTGACCTAATAGTCTATATGTTGATTTTATCATTTAAAAGCAATATAAATAAAGTGTATACTAATTGGTGAAGCATTTGCATGCATGTATAAATATGAAAATTTTCCCACTTACAATACAAGTTTCTTCATATGTCTTTTCTAAATTACCATGGAAATTATCTAATAATGAGGCATTAGTCCAATGATAAGACTCTTGACATATAAGCCCCAAGTTTCATGTTTAATTCCAATGAAATACACTTAAGTTATGAATGAATTTTATAAAAGGATTTTTGAAACTATTGTGGTCTAACAAATCCAAAAGGATTTTTGAAACTATTGTGGTCTAACAAATCCAAAAGGTCATAGTCATGGTGACCGTTCTCCTCCTTGGTGGATTGTATTATAATAATTTTGGTTATTAATGTTTGGTTTTTACCTTTGATTTTCAATGTCAATACTAGGATATGGTTCTTTTGATAAAACAAGAAATGAGTTTACACCATCCATTTATCCATTCAACTTTGTGGTCTCCCTTGGCATGGAATTGTATTGTCCCGTTTTCTAAATAAACTTATTAATGAATTGGTGGGTTTATATTCTTCAAACTAAGAAAGGACTCAATGGCTGAAAAGGGTGTGACTTCAAGGGGATTCAACACACTTGTGCTAGCTATTCTCTTAGATGCTTAGATGCTTTTCATGGGTTTTTTGCCATTCCACCGATGACCAAAAATGAAGAAGTTGAATGAATCAAATAAGTCTTTTCATGGTGTGGTTCTCACAAAAAAAAAGACACTAGTGGGAATTCAAAGCACACCCTTTAGACATAATAAAGAAATATGGGGCTACAAGCATTGGTTATGGCACTGGAAAGACATGTTACCCATGCTTGAAGTTTCCCTCTAACTAAGGCCCTTTCTCGCTTCCTACTTCTCCATCTTTCTCTCCTTGAAATTGTGGTGACTCTTTGGGGAAGCATTCTTGTTGCTTCAAGAGGATGGATTGGTCAAGTGTATTGATGTGAGGTCACTGGATGTAGTTGGTTTATGTCTAGATTTGGAATGAGTTTTACTTAGTCACCTTAACCATAAAATACACAAGGGACTCTACACAACCTTGCGCTTGGAATTCCATTCCATCTTCTCCTCTCCATCTTTCTTCTCATTTTCCACCTCATTTCTAGTTTTATGATTACTCTATATTTTGGTTGATGCATTATTTTTCCTTGGTAAATTCTTGTGGGTAAGCTTTTAACCCTTGTTCCATGTGTTATTCCTAGAGACTACAGACTCTTTGGTTTGTCAGTTTGTCAGGGCATAAAAGGAATGAGCCTACTTTGGGGAGGACCCATTGACATTTCTTTATGGTGTAATTGTTAAATTATTTTTCTAAAACATTTCTTGCAATTAGCAATTTCTCATATCATCTCCATCCATGACATCCATTTTATTGGGGTTGTTGTTGTTATTTTTCACATCTTTCTTGTTCCTTCCATTTTTTCCCATCTTATTGCTACAGGAGGTTCGCTCTTAGTTGTGGGGGTCCTGTAACAAATTTTTCCATTTTACTACTTGTTTCACCCCTACACCTTAGGTAGCCACCAGTAATAAACCTATAACCGAGTATCTGCCATACCCACAACCTAGCCAATGTGCTTCATATTGAGGTAAGGTATCAACTGCATGATGGCTTATCTATCCTTGCTAATTCATGACTAAGTTGTGTGTGCAGATGATGATCATACAAACAATGGACTAGTCTAGGAGGGAGCACTCATGATGGATTGGAGCTAGAGCATTTACAAAAGAAACAAGTTTGGTTGTGTGGCTAGGGATAAACAATGGAAGGAGCAATCTCAACGTTGGTAGCAACACACATCATTTTCTTTTCTCTTTTCTCTCTTCAAGTTGTCAAATAAGAGTCTAGATGTCATTTATATCTGATGTTCACCACAATGGGCATGAACACCAATGTTGTAATATGCTTTTAGATCCATTCACCAGGCACTTTGAGTCTGTCATCCCATTTCACCATTAGTGTCATTTAGTCAATAATCCCATACCTTCCCAATATTTTGTAAGGAACTTGACGATAAGTTTTCATTCAGTTGTGGGGGTATGATGAAACACGATATTGGGACTGCGATATCGCATCCGCGATATTGGGTCTGCAATATCAGAGCCTTCCATGCGATATTGGGCATCTGATATTAGGACCTGCCTCGTTGCCTATAAATAAGAGGTGGGCACACTTGGTTTTAGCAAGTTAGTCTTAATCCCTTACCCAAACTCTAGTCTTTTTCCCTTTCCAGAGATAGAATTATTTCTAAGTGCCCATAGTAGTAGTCATAAAGTGAACGAATCTTTATTCAAGAATTGTGTACCTAAGCACACCTTGTGTACAATAATAAAGACGAACTTTGTAATAAACCTTGTAGCATTCAAAGAAGATTAATTAATGTTAATTACTATTACTTAATACTTTCCTTAGTTAATTAATTTTCTCTCTCTCACCTTACAACTCTCCTAAGTAAACACACTCAGTACGATGACTTTGAGCATGCATGTAATGCTTGGTAACCCAGTAATGATTAGCATTTGGTAATTCTAGTAGTGTTGCATTGGTTTAGGATGTGTATGACAAGTGAGAATGAATGCTAGTGTTAGGACTAGTTAAAGCATAGTTGAGTAGTTAAATTAAATTAGTTACTTAGTTATCTCTCTCCTCCCTTTGTAGCACTACGACCTAAAAACATAAAAGCCATAAAAATCATGTACCTCAAGTTTACTTAACCATACAATCGTGCTATACAAGTAAGCTTGGGAAGGCAATGATTGATCAACCCATCCTTGTTCCACAAAGACGCATAAGCACTTAGTCCTTAGAATTTGACTAGATTGTATGTGGACACTCATATTCGTATGGTTGAGCGTAGGGATACCTCGCAGCTCATCAGTGGCTATGTCCTTAAATAGTCAATTTGCATCGTGCCAATGGTGGAAATCGATATCTTTATTTCCTAGAAAGGCACTTAGTCTTGTAATCAGATGATATTAATCCTTGTTGTGATAGCTATGAAAATTGACATAATTTGGGTTGATCTACATTGATTTGATGATGTATATCGATGTTTTCTTATTTAACACATATCAAAGTTCTTGATCCCAATTGATATCATTGTCAATTTAGATAGATGTTGTGAGAGAATGCAATAACAAAGACTTATCAAATTAATTAGTTCATATCTATGGTCATCAAAGAAATTGATGCACTTCGATATAGTAAAATAGTAAAGAAAATGAAAGGAAAAGAATTTTTATTCTCCAAAACTAGAATGATTTTGGGTTTATCATAGCCCCTTGCTAGCCTTTAGCTAGTGCTTGGCTAACAAAGGCAAAGATATGCACATAAATTTCAACTAATAAATCTAATCGAAACCTTCATCACACAACCAAGCTTGTTGGCTAACAAAATAATTAAATCGAGCTTTAAAAGAATGAAATAGTCACCTTCCATATAAATATATTTCCATCAACAAATGCATCTCATATAACATTAATGGTTTCATTAAGTTTTCAATTCATAAGAAAATGAAAGAGTACAATGCTAATATATATATATATATATATAGAGGATCAAAGTCAAACATTAAATATACCATCCATGATTCTGCTTTTTCAAAGTAAATAAACAAAATTTCACTTGTCTAATTACCCCATAATGGCTCAATGGACATAACAACATAAAAATAAAATAAATATTACTACTAGGATCAAGCCTCTGATCCTTCCTCCACCTCCACGTCTTCTTGAAAATGAGAAGGTTTTGCTCCCTCATCATCATCTCTAATTTAAGGATGAACATTTTCAATGTCTACTACCCTCTTATCCATGGAAATGGGGGAGGAACTAACCATCTCTAATACTATCATAATCTTCCTTTATGTGGATCTAACCTCCTGAAGCTAGGCTTGTACTTCTTCTCCAAATTCATGAGCTTCATTGGCCTTCGGTACTAATGAAGAGCTTGGATCCTTTGACTCATTAACAAAGGGGCCAACCTTGGTATAAATTTTAAGGAACATGCAAGGGTGTTCTTCTTGAGCACTGTGAGGTGTACCTTTGCACCTATTTCCCCAACTTTTGAAGAATGGTTGAAATAAGAAAAGGAAAGCAAAGCTTGAGTGCATCATAATTGTAATGATATACCATGTACTTCATTGGAAGATAAGTGAAGTTTGCTTACTTCTCAAAATTTAAACCCTTCATTACTTGGAGGGATGGATAACATATGCCATATGTGTGGATGGTAGGGTATTTGTAAGGATCATCCTTTTCATCACACAATGCTCTGGCCAAAGGTTTACAAAATGTAACCCCAAGTCTATAGCCTTCCAGAGTCGGATTCACCAATAAATTAATGTAAGAGATCATATTTCTCCTTGATGTTGGCCTTGGGATTGAAGATGTCTGCTCCTTTAGTTGGTAGCCCAAACCACTAGAGCCTTGCTGTAGTCACCTTCACTCACGTTTTCCTCACTAAGGAAACCAAATAACACTATCGAGGATCTACCTTTATCAAATGTGGCTTCAAATTTCTATAAAATTATGGGACTTCTTCCTAGTAAAACCAATCCATTGGGGGTTGGATGAAAGCATCTCATCCCATTATTTTCAATTGCTACCTCATGGCCTCATATGTGTGGTAAAACCACTTAGAGTAATCTACTTCATGATGCCAAGGAGCAATTTTTAATCATTCATTCTTGGGGCCAAAAAAAAGATAAGAGACTTAAGCATTTAGAAGTTGTCTACAATTTTCTCAGTAGTCCCCATGCTTACTGATGAAGTGTATTTAGTCAATTGTGTTGACGGGATCCTGTCAACATAGGCTTTCCCACATTCATGTGTAATCATTGACATGGAATCCTAGTAGGTCTATAAATATGGCACCTAGACATGTTAAGAAGAGTTAGAATTTTAGCTACTAGCAAAAATCTTATAGTTTGTTTCTGTGAGAGATAAAATAATTTTCTAAGTACTTGTAACAAGAGTCAAGGAGTGTATAGATCTTTATTCAAGCATTGTTGAGCATTGCACTATGTGCGACAACAAAGACAAGCTTTTTGATAAACCTTACAACACTTGGACTAGCTTAATGATTTATTTATGCATTTATGGTTTTCATTAATTAAGAAATTAATTAAGCTAGAATGATTAAGACTTTAAGTAATTAATTAATTAAGCTAAATAGACTAGCATACATAAGTATGACCACTTCAAGCATATGTATAACACTTGCTAATCCTAGTAGTGCTTAAAGTTGGGTTGCCTAATAGTATTGTATGTGTTTAGGATGTGTACAAAAAGTGGGACCAAATGCTTATGTTAGTATAGTTAGTTATTAATTAGCAATTAAATTAGCTGAATTAGTTAATCAATTTATTCTCAATCTATTACCAACCTTAGGTAAAAAAAATATAAAAATAATAAAAATCATGTGCCTCAATTACACTTAACCATACAACTAAGCCTCATAAGTGTAGTTGGAAAGACAAAAATCATTCCATGATTAGATTCACCTCCTAGATTAAATCTTGTGTATGAGAACACTAGGAATCCATGGAATTTGATCAAATTACACATGAACACCTTAGTGATTTGCATGGTTGGGTGTAGGAGGTACCTCACCAATCATCATTGGCATTTTTGTTGGGGATTCATAGGCAATACAATGCACTATTAATTTAGGATTAGTAAAAATTACTCAACATCATTGAAATGAATGAGACAAAGTTAAATCATAATAATTAATAAAAACTATACTACAAACACATTGAGAGACTGTTTCTAATAAAAAAATTTTCTTCTTATCACAGGTGAGATGATTCTAAGTCAATAATACCACAAGAATGAAAAGTGGTATACACTCATCCTAATGAGTTTGTATCCAATTTCACTTATGTTCTCAATTAGGATGAACAAATGTGGTGGCAAGACATGGAGGGTAATGTTTTATTACCACATGACTAATTTATTCCCAAGATGCTACTCAAAACTCTTACAAGGTTAGACATCAAGGAGCTTCATGGAGAGTATGTTGTGGAAGATCATGACTTTTGGGACTACCATCCCACTAAGACACAATGCAAATGAGATCAGCAACGAGAAAAACGTCACAAAGTCATGAAGGGAAAATGGTTCACTAACCCATTATTCTTGCTAAATCAAAAGGATGATGAGGAATGTCTTTTTGAGGGTTCTCAACATGTAGAATCTAAACCTCTTAACTCTAGTGAAGGGGAGTCAAACCCAAATCCTAAATTAGTAATCAACAATCTGAGTTTTGTTAACAAGAAGTCCTATGGTCATTAAAGGAAGTCGAAGTGGGAACTCGGACAAGAATAATGATGATCACTCCAAGGATCATGGCTATGACAAGTAGAAAGAAAGTGATAGACACCACAGTGATGGAAATCCTCCTCCCTCTGCACCCTCTTCATCTAGATTAGCTTCCTCCTTCAAATATGAAAAGAACTATAGGTGGTGGGACAACAATGATAATTGCAAAGACCACAATGAATGAAGGGATGGTAGAGAAGATCATAGGCATCATCAAGATCATGATGATGAACCTCTACTGGCCACTCAAAGTATTCTCAACATCATAGAGGTAGTCAAAATTCCTACCAAGCATGTGAAAGATAGCCAAATTAAGCATCCAGACATGAACAAGATCCCTAGATTTGAGGGAGGATATAACTTAGATCCTCAAATGCATCTTCAAGTCTTTCATGATGCCTATGCATTATAAAATATTGAAAATGATTAGCAAAAGCTCAAGATGTTCCCTAGAACACTCATCAAGGAAGCAAAAAGCTGGCACCAATCTCTAGAACTAGAATTAATTTGTTGATGGAGTACAATGCTAAAAATATTTAATGACAAGTATTAGACCTACTCAAGAGTGTTAAACCTACAAAGGAAAATCCAAGGATGGAAATAAAAAATACATAAACCCTTGGATGCTGCCATGGGTAGATATTATTTATTATTACACCAATGCCCTGGCCATGATTACTCTTAGAGAAAACAACTTAGCCACTTCATAGATTGGCTTTGCTCAAAAACATGGAGACCCTTGGGTTCTATGCCCAACGAATACTACTAAAATTAATAGTCCATCAGATACAAAGGCTAATTAAGCAAGTAGAAAAAGAAGAAGAAGAGTTGAGAAAATGTGAAAGTGTAGAAGAATATAATAGGGATACTTCCATCAGAAAGAAGGAGATCTACTTTTGTGATAGTGAGGAGGAGTCACCTCTTAATGAACTGGTGTAAAGAAAGACCTTGCTAATCCAAAAATCTATGTCTGAAATTTCATCCAAGATAGATAAAATGTGGGATTTTTTGGATGAAAAATTCCAAATTGCTCTAAAAATTGTAGAAGAATCAAGGGGTAAGAATTTAAACATGCCTACCAAAGGGACAAGGGCAAAGCTGCTATAGTAGAAGAAGTTGTGGAGGCTAAATTAGATGATGATGGTGGGTATGACATCTACCACTATGAACATTCTAAGGGATGTTTCCCTATTGTGTCATAGTTACAGGAATTTGGGGTGTATGCTTGGAATCCACAACTATCAAAACGTTAAACACCTAGAGGATTACCTTATCCTCAAGGTAATCCCAAGTAGTTATGCTAGCAACAACCTTATTATCCAAGTGGAATTTTACTACAACCATATGAGAAGTATTAGCAATGGTAGCAACCACTATCATGGGGGATGCCACCACCATCGTAGTAGTACTATTATAGGTAGCCAGATCCATATGGGTACTGTGTTCAACAAGTCCTATTTCTACGTGACTCTTCCAATCACATTTCTCCTTTCTAGCATCATTACCACCATCATGAATCCATTGAACTCATTCTCCAACTCCTAGGGGGAATCCCATATTCCATCCATACCCTTCTCATGTGCCTACACTTATTCCTCTACCCTCAACACAGTTATTGCTTGCTCCATCCATGTAGGGTGAGCTTCTAGCTTAGCCCTAATAACATAATGCTATAAGGGTTGTTAATCCACAACTGGTTGATCAACCAAGTTGTTTAGAACCTAAATCTTACAAAAAACCATTCTTCCAACCTAATAGCCCTCCTAAGCCCTCACAAACGCATGTGGCTGGTCACCCTGCTCCTTCCTCATCCTTTAGAAATCATCAAATTGAGAGCCCTTCAAACCAAATGCCTTCCATTATCCTCACTATTTTGTTAACTTATTCCATATCTAACTAGATATAGGCTAGAAACCTTCCCAAGAAATTAGCTAATCTTGGAAGTCCCATTATCTATTTATAGATTATTGGGAATTAACCATGAAAAGTTCTTTTGGATTCAGGTTCCAGTGTCAATATGATTTCTTCTAAGAGGTATACTGCTTGAAACTTGCTACCTTTTAAGAAGAGCAATATCAAATGAGAATTGACAAATTAGTGCATCACTATTTCATTGGGACTAGTAGAAGTTATTATGACCATTGTCTATGTGTGGTATTATCCTGCTGATTTCCTAGTGATCAAAGTTGAGAACTACAAGGAGGATTTTCTAATCATTATGGAATGTGGCTATGTGTTGTTGATGTAGGAATGGGAATCAATGATCTTGCCCTAGAAATTTTGAAGGAAAATGCATTCAGAAAGATCCAAAAGAAATGAGTTCCATGCACTGTGTATAGCAATACAGGGTGTAGCTACATGCAGAAACTTTTGTTTGTGAAAAGAGCATCCATTTTCCCATGGAAGTAATGTGTAAATGAGGCAAATATCCAAAGGTGCATGTATGAAGCATCCACAAAACAAGAGGATACCCAATGGTTGACATCTAATTTTGAGAGTAGCATAATTTTCATGAAAACAACTAAGAGCCTAACATGCACTTATGTCATAGGCATGGATGAACTAGCATAAGTTCATGTACAACTCTTTGATGACAAAAATAATTATACCTATTGGGGAGAGTTGGAAATCCCTAAAAATTTTAAATAAGAGCCCTTAGAGTTAAAAGCTCTAACTACTGGCTTGGAATATGCATTTTTTAAAAATGGAAAGCCAGTTATAATCAATGCTAAACTTGCACTTGAACAAAAAGAGAAACTATTAAAAGTGGTTAACAGATGGCCAACAACCTTAGCTTGGAAATATCCTAAACTCACTCGAATTTATCCACAAATATGCTAGCACCATATCTATACTAATCTAGCCATGAAGCCAAGGAAGTAGCCACAACAATGGTTAAACCCTAAATTAAAGCAAATCATCAAGGAGGAAATAGAAAAACTCCTCAAGGTGGGGTTCATCTATCTTATTTCAGATAGTGAGTGGGTTAGCCTACTCATGATTGTACTAAAAAAAGTTGGCAAGTGATGGGTTTATATTGATTTCAGGCTATTGAACATGGCAACATTCAAAAATAATTTTCTATTGCCATTTGTTAATAAAGTATTGGATACCATTTCTGGACATTGCTATTATAGTTTTCTAGATGGTTATAGTGGCTATAACAAAATTCAGATTGCAGTAGAGGATCAAGCCAAAACTACATTCATGAGTCCTAAGGGAAGTTTTTCATATCAGAAGATGCCTTTTGTCTATGTAATGCTCTTGCCACATTTCAACACTAGGTCTTAAGCATCTTTTGGTAACAAATTAGTAGCGGGGTGGAATTCTTCATGGATGACTTATCCACTTATAGTGCTACATTTGAGCAAGCCTTGGACTACCTTAAGCAAGTATTAAAAATATGTGTGGAGACAAACCTATGAATCAATTAGAAAAACAACCATCTAATGATCAAAGAGGGCATACTCTAAGCAGGGATCAAGGTAGACCTTGAAAAGATAAGGGTCATCCAAGAAATAACCCATCAATAGAAAATAGTTAAAGATGTCTGGTCATTCCATGGACACACTGGTCACTATAGGCAATTTATAAAGAATTTTTTTAAGATCACAAAACCATTGGTTGAGCTAACAAAGAAATATGCTCTATTTTTTGGACCAAGGAATGTGAAAGTGCATTCCAATAGCTAAAGGAGAGACTCATAGAAAATCCAATTCTACGAGCACCAAATTGTTTCATATCATGAAAGATGCATCAAATTGTGCCTTGGGAGATGTGCTGATGTAGTTGGATGATCAAAAACATCCATATTACATCCACTGCATAAGCCAAAGCATTATGAGTGTATAGCTAAATTATGCCATAATGGAGAAAGAACTGATGATAGTGGTGTATGCTTTGGAAAATTTTAGGTACTATGTGCTTAGGTACAAAGTGTTTGTACACATTGATCATAGTGCCATTTTCTTCTTGATGAATAAGTCAATGGTGAGTACCTGTATCATATAGTGGTTGGTGATCTTGTAGGAATTTGATCTTATGATGGTAGATCAAAAGGGGACTGAGAATGCGATCATCCACCATCTCTCTTGGTTAAGATGGGATAACAAAAAGGAGGAGAGCCCACTCTCTAATCAATTTCCTGATGAGCTTCTCTTTGCTAGAGCAATTAATGATCAAGTGCCCATAGAACCAAAATGGTATGATGACATCCTCACTTATCTTATTACATAGGAGATGCCACAAGATATAGATCATAGGAAGAAAAAATAGTTTCTTTATTAGGCCAAGCATTTCATGGACATTAATGGACACCTTTATAAGGTATGCACTGATGGCCTAGTTCATTGGTATGTCCCTGATATTGATCAACTACACATTCTCCAAGATGCTTATGAGGGTCCTTGCAGATGCCACTATGCAGGGAAATGCATGACTATTAAAATCTTGATGGTATGATACAATTGGCTAATAATCTTCAAAGATGCCCATTAATTTATTTGATCTTATGAACCCTATCAATGAAATGATGGGATGATTGCACAAATGAAGGGACTTCAACAGTAGATCTAACCACTAGAACCCTTCAACATATGGGGCATAGACTTCATGGGTTTTATCAGAATCATGTCCAATAAAAAGGAATTCATTATTTTCACTATTAACTACTATACTAAATGGGTAGAAGTAGCAGTTGTTGTCAACTATACATCATTCATTGCTGGATGATTTTTTCAACAACACATTGTAAATAGGTTTGGGATGTCATGTGTACTAATTTCTGACAATGAAACCCATTTCACAGGCATTACATTTCATAAGCACATGTAATGCTTAGGAGTTGAACATAAATTAATAACACCCTACAATTCCCAAGCCAATGGTCAAGCAAAGATTACTAATAGGAAGATTACAAAGATCTTAAAGAGAAACTATTAGGAAATATAGAAGAGATTAGAGCACAAAACTCAATGATGTCCTCTAGGCCTACCACTCAACCTGGAAACTCCCTACAGGCTACTTTCCCTAAGAGTTGGTATATAGGAAACTACCAACATTTCTTATTCAATCCAAGCTTCGTACGCTTTCAACATCCTATCACCTAGATCTTAACCTAAGTTTAGCACAAAGAGAATGATTGATCACCCTTAATGTACTAGATGAAAATTAATTAGTAGCCCTATCCTTGAATGAACTACACAAGGCATTCAGCAAGCAATGAGACAACCTAAGAATAAGGAAAGTAAAATTTTAACCTAGAGATAAGGTCCTTTATTGGAACCCCACACATGTTCCATAATGAAAAAAATTTCAAACATTGTGGAAGGGTCCTTATTTAATTGACAAAAAGTTTCCTTTTGAGGCCATGTTAATTTACAAACCTAAGAGCTCGAACAAAAAATAGTTGGCCAACATTCAACAAATAAAACCTTTCCATGAGCCCAAGCAAGCTAGTTCAACAAATATCTCATCAGATGGACAACCTTGGTTAATATTTTAGATCTCCTCTTTCCAACTCAATCATGGGGGAGATGGCCATCTGTGCTAACCATTTACATGTCTCCCTAGTCTTTCTATTTTTTTACACATTTTTGTTTTCCACTTTGTTTATGTTACATATTTTGTTTTATACCTTGTCCTATTTTACACCATTTTTAGTTTTACATCATCACTGCTATGTTTGATTTTTCTTGACTATTTTACACTTTCTTGTATAATTTTGTTTGTTTTAGGTGTGATTTTCTAAATTTTTGCTAATAAAGTGCTTTGTGCCAATATTTTACAGTGGTGCTATAACTGTTGTTAATGGTGGTTTGTACTTATTATTTTTGATTATTAATCTCTAGTGTATATTTTTAAATTTTGGTATCAATAACTAAGACATGGTTTCTTTCTTATGAAATAGGCAATGAGTCCATGACATCCATCCATCTACAAACTCTATGGTTTTCCTTCTTTTGGATGTACGAGATCCCTTTTCATTAAGTAAACCTTTAATGAACTTGTGACCTTGGTAGTTTCCAGACTTGGAAAGGATTCAAGGGTTAAAATAGGATGTAACTTTAAGGTGACTAAATAGTCTTTGTATCCTTCTACTTACTTGGGTGCATGAGTGTTTTCATGGATTTCTTACTATTTTGTGTTGATCAATAACAAGAAGTTGAATAAGTCTTTGCATGATGTGGTTTCCATCTAAAAAAACAAAGAAAAAAAAAAAACACACACACACACACACACACATTAAAGAACATTAAAAAAATTAGAAAAATTAAAAATCATGGTGAAAAAAAATGAAATGATGATGGGAATTCAAAGCACACCCCTTAGATAGAATAATGGGCTATAAGCATTGGTTATGGAACTAGAAAGACATGTTACCCATGCCTAACAATCCCCTCTAACTAAGGCTCTTTCTCACTTTCTACTTTCTTTTCTTATCTATAAGAAATGGTGATTGATCTATTGACACACTCTTTTATCTCAAGGGGGTAAACCAATCTTAGAGTGGTGATGCGAAGTCACTAAACATGGTTGATTTTGGTCTAGACCAAGGATGGATTTTATTAGGTTATTTAACCAAAAAATTTATAAAGGACTTCATGTGACCTTTATTGGGAACTCCATTCTACTTTCTCTCTCATCCATCCATTCATGCTTTCCATGACTCACCTCACTACTGGTGTTCATGTTCTTATTTGATGTCTTAGTTTGATGTGCATGAATTCTTAGGTAGATTCTTCAAAGTTTTGGTCCTTAACTTTCATAAGCATTAATGACCTATGGGGTCCATGGACTTAGGTTGAGGTTATGTAAGGGCAAAAAGGGCATGTACCTATTATGGGGAGGATCCACTTGCATATCTCTTGGTTGGGTTAGTTAAGTACCTCATCCTTAGACATCCCTGCAATCCAAACCTTTGTGCACCCCATCTGATACATCCAACTATGTGATCCTTAAGGTAATTTCTTTAATGAACACATTCTCCAGCTAATTTTTCAATTTTTAAGCTTTTCACAATCCTCTTCTATTATTTCATTAAGTTATTAACATTTTGGAAACTCCACAGACCTCACTTTCATTAGAAAAATCTATGTATTTTTTGAGAAATTCAAGTTGAAATTTTTTTTTTACATCCTTTGTAAACAAGTATCCGTCAGTGGACTGCTTATGTATATGAGACCCCATATATGAGACCCCATTGACACAGCATAAAAATAGTAGATATATACATGTCCACACTTCAAATTTTTCACATCTCATTTCAAACTCTAGAGAAGTTTTTGTAGTTTTTACAGCCTAGAACCTTCTAGAAGCCATATCTTCCTAACCGTTTGTTCAAATCACTCTATTCTTCAACCATGTAGCTACTAGAGCTAAGCTCTTAGTCATGGAGGCCACAAACCTAAATTTTTTGATTGAAATTTTTTCTAAATATTTCTAACTCCCACATAGGTTTAATAAAGAAATTAACATAAAAACATTAAATTACAAAAGTTAAATCCTTCCAACTAAGTTTGATAACACTTTAAACTTAAAAATTAAAAAATAATAATAAAATAGCTAATCTACGATGGTACAACCTTATCCTAAGTGTAACTAACTAATGAGACAAGATATTAAACACTATATGTTACACATTATATATAATAATCCTTGGATGTATTGTGACCATAGATGGCACCAAAGGGGAAGCACACATAAGAAGGAGGACCATCAAAGCCATAGGACAAATGACCACAAATGGAAAGGGGTCAAGAATAGCCCCAAGAAGAACAAGAAACAACCCATGCTATAGGACCTCTTAGGGAGGAGCCTAAAGTGGAATCTATCTATCAGATCCTAGAATAAGTAGCAGTGATAGAGAAATTCCACTAGGATGAGATACTAGCTCAACAAGCAAACCTTGAGGTGAACTTGATATAAGCCTACCTAAATCAAATCAAATCAAAGGACATTTAGAAAATGGTACTTCAAGAGTTGAATTTTGGCTCTTTCTTGAAGCAAGCATCTCAAGAACTATAAGATCAAATGAAGACCTCTTCCATGTGGTCCATCATCACTTCCAGTGAGGAGTGGTACATGGGAGAGATGTTCTTATTCTAGAATAATAGGTAGCTTAGTTCAATAGTCAAGATCAAGAAAATTTTAGAGTCCTACTTGGTGCAGGCCATTTCAAAGGCACATGGGTTGCCAGAAACTAGGGTGAATCTCATTGAGATTTCAATACAAACATACCCTAGCATCAAGAAAGAATGGATACAATAGTGTTATGGCATCAATTATAAGGACTTTGATGTGCTTACACTAGCAGAGAGAATATACTACAAGATTAAGGCCTTTCACCTCAATCTAATGGTGAAGCTAAGGAAGATCACTGCCTTCTCTGCCCATACATCTTCCACTCTAAGCAATAGATTCCCTATCAACCTTTCACAACTAATCTATATTGAGATAGAAAAGTGCTTTAAGGAGAACGAATGTGTAAGGAAGGCACTTTCCTTTTCCTGTCTCATCAGAAAACTATGTCTAAGGGGAGGAATAACCCCCTATACAAATGATGATGTCCAACGTGCTACATCTACTAACTAGATGTAGATGATGAAGGAAAACGTCCTTGAAAAAGTCATTCAAGAAGAGGAGAAACAACAACCACCTTCACCACCCACTTAGAAAATAGTGTTAGACATTGCTATAACATAACTACAATCGAGTTGGAGTTGCTAGAAGCAAGGAGCAAGAACATCATTTTGGAAGGGCAACTTGAAACAACCAAAGAGCTAAATAAATGCTTGGCTATAGAGGTTGTCAAACTAAGAGCCGAGATTGTTGATCCTACATTTATTAACCTATCATTGACAAAGGATAAAACTCTTAAACAACTACACACAAGATTGAAAGGTGTTGAGGATGTGATAGAGATGGCGGTGTTTCATCAATCCTTGGTAGAGACCACTCAACATAAAATTCAAAAGGCCTTGGATCAGACCCACTAGGAGAATGTATAATTGATAGTAGAGAATCATTGCCTATGGAATGTTGATGTGCAAAAATAACATATGTAGATTTCATCGATCAAGAATAAGAGCAGGTAGCTAGAGTAAACATTAAGCTAAGGAGATTGACAGTAGAAAATAGAAACCTCTCCATGGATGAGGTTCATGCTCTTCACCATAAAGACTAAAATCAAAGTTGTCACCTAGAAATCGAAGGCTCTCAATTTTGAGAGAGTAAAAAATCACTATAAAGATTAGGTAGGTCTACAGAAAGAAGCTAATAAAAAGCACATATAGTTGATGAAGGAAATAGTAAATGAGACCCTTTAGCAACTCTAGCGAGGAAGAGAGATATGGTAACATATTATTGATAGGATAGATGCCTACAATAAGGCAAAGATCCACATCAAGGAGTTGTAGATTGAGGAGATGATAGAATACATTGAGCTTGTTATGGTGACCAAAAACATTAATGGCTGGAACACTGAGGGATCCACGGGTGCACAGTTTTAACCCTGAGTCCACGTGAGTGCCTGTTAGAGGTAAAGATGGGGTGTCCTAAATAGTCTTGTTGATTGAATAGGGACTTACCGAATGCAACCGGGGTGTTGGATATAATCGAGGTGGAGCATGGTTAGATGCAATGCTGATGCAAAATGATGCTAAGTATTAGGTAGTGTCAATGGTGTTAGTAGGTGAAAGTGTAGTTAAGCGTTTTTAGTGAAAAATGGTTGTGGCAATGTGTAAGGACCATTGCCCAAGTGCGGTTATGTGATAATATGATAGAAAACGCAAGTAAAATGCTAGAAAATGTAAGTAAATTGCAAAAAATGCAAAGGATGAAAGAGAGAGAGTGAAAGACCACCCTAAATGGGGTTGAGCATAGTTAACTTTAGAAGGGGTGAGAAGGTACACAGTGTACATTAGGTGTAGTGGATAGTATAGTCATAGTCTTGAGAGTGTTTAGCCCCAAAGATTGATGATCTGCCATGGTGTTTGTGTATGCCAGGTTGCCTGTTGTGGTGTGTAATGGACTATGGTATCTATGGTAGCATGCAACTTTTCCTCTCTCTATTTTTCTAGGATACCTTGGGCTTTTGTCCATCCAAAATGCAAAAATGCCAACTTCTCAAATTGCCAACCCAAAATTTTTTGCCAACCCTTCAAATTTTTTCAACCCTAAAAATGTAAAGGGCTAGGTTTAGCTTGAAATGTAGAGAGACTACCACAAGGGGATGGTTGGGACTACACTATCAGCCAACTACACTCTCCAGTAAGGGTAGTGGTGTTGTGCTCTACTATGCTCTATTAAACTTTGCAAACCTAAGAGACTATGACTATGCTATCGACTGCATGTACATGTATTGAGAGGATAACAATGTATTTGACAAAATGGATCTTTGAAGACTATGCTCTAGGACTATGCTCTCCATTGGGGAAGAGAATAGTTACAAATTTGGGGACAAAAATGGAATACAAAAAAAATGCATTTTGCTAACTACACTTGCTGGAGATGAGTTGGAGCTAAGCTAAGTGACACTGCTACATTGTGGAGGTCGTTGGAGGCTATTCTAGTTAACTATGCTTGACTAGGATTGGGGGAGAGTGTAGTTGCATACTTAGAAAACATTTTGCAAAAAATGGCCTTGTGCTAACTATGCTCTTCATGGAAGGCTAACTATGCTTCCAACTTGGGGTGAGCATAGTATTAGCACTTGTCAAAACTTATAAAAGTTGCCTTCTAGTTGACTATGCTTGACTATGCTCTAAGGAAATGAAGAGCCTAGTCTCGACACTTAGAAAAAATCTGGCCAGAACTGCGCCTTCATGCTAACTACGCTTTGGGGCAGTGTAGAGTGTAGTCATAGAACTTAGAAAATTTTGTGCTTATGATGTTGAAGTCCAAATTTGATGGTGTTTCATTGGTCCCTCTTTTTTTACATATGGAGGAATGGCCCAAGAGACGTCAACAAAGAATGACAAAACACCATAGTAGGCCTATCATCAACATCACTTGTTAGTACCTGATTGGATTTCGTTGCACTATGCTCAAGAGTGCTATGGAGAGTGCTATGCTAGGAGTAAAAGATGTAGGTAATGTGCTAGGGATAAAAGGGAAGATGAGGTGCAAACAGGATGTCATGATGCTAGATACAGAGTCAACATAGTTGATGATGACCATGGCACTAGATTAGTTGATATTGACCTCTTGTTAGAGTGCTTATGAGAGAGTCAAAGTGGATTCAGCACTGGATCGATTGCAAATTTGCAAAACTATTATTTTTCTTGGGGACATGATTTTTCCTATTTATTTTTGTTTTTAGCTTTTTTATTATAGGGCAAACCTCCTTTGGGTTCTACACTTTGCTAAATGCTGACTGCAAGGTGCTTTCCATCAAGTGGGCTACATGCCACCAGATGGGCTTTACTTTGATGTTTACGAAACCACATTGCATCTATAGGATAATTGTTTTCTCCCTGAGATGACTTGTGTTACATCCACTTGGGCTTTGACTAGCCAATAGAGGCTCTCCACGAGATGGCTTGTGTTACGTCTACATTGGGTTCTATGGTTTGACTTGAAGAGGATGCCATATAGTTAGATCACATGAGCATTAGAGGGGTTTGCAATCTTGAGTATGTGGGGAATGCAAGAGTATCGTAACATAAGGATGAATGTAGGTAGGCTATAATAGGGTAGTAGGGATGTGCACTCTTGAGAGGCTTAGCTAGTCCAATCATGCACATCAAAGTAATGCGATGACTTGCAGCTACAATGAAATGCATCTCTGCATGACCACCTTATGCTTCATCCTACAAAGATAACTCCAAGAAGACAAGAAAAACACACAACACATAATGAAAATAAAATGCCTAGGGGAAAAATGGCTTCTAGTGTTTCAATGGCTAGGCTAGTGTAGGGACTCCACCCTAAGACTACAATATCCCTACCTACATGATGTAGAGAAGAGAAGGGGAGGGATGGGGGGATTTAGAGTTATGCTCGCTTACTTTCCTATAGAATTATGCATCACTAATTGAAAACCCAATTTAAGGTCTTGGTAGACCATAGCTCCACTAGTTTAAGGCCCTAGAAGATCATAGTATGTTATTTTATAATCCTTGTAGACTACTGTGTGCCTATTTAGCATCATAGTGAATGAATGTTGTGCTAGTTTAACATCATAGTGGATATTATTGTGTCAGTTTAGTGTCATAGTGGATGATTGTTGTGCTAGTTTAGTGTCATAATAGATGAATGTTATGCTAGTTTAGTGTCATAGCAGATGATTTCTATGCGAGTTAAGCATCATAGAAAATGATTACTATGCCAATTTAGCATCATAGTGAATGATTACTATGCCAGTTAAGCATCATAGTGGATAATTGCTATGCTAGTTAAGCATCATAGCATACGATTGCTATGACAATTTAGTATCATAGTGGACATGTGCTACTATGCTAGTTTAACATCATAGTGGATAGATGGTTACCTTGCTTTGTTAATGTGTGTTGTTGTATGTTAAGCATAGTACATCTTCAAGTATGAATGGTTCACTAGATTGGCAAACTCATTTCCATCTTGATCAGCAAGCTTAAATGCTCCATTTTTGTAGGCCTTAGTCACCAAGAAAGACCCTTCCTAGTTGGTTGAGAATTTATTTGCAAGTTTGCAAATGGCCTTTAGGACTAGGTCCCTTTCTTGATCAGGTGCTAATGCTAGTGGTCATGGTGCTTTTGCTATTGCTTTTCTTGGTACCATTCAATGTGATCAAGCATCTGCATGCAGTCCTTCTCTATCAAGTTAAGGTTTATGGCTCTTAACTCATTTTTTTGAGCCTCATCAATAAAGTTCAATAGGATCATTCGAAGTGATGGAACCTACAATTAAAGAGGTAAAATTGCTTCAAATATATAAACAAGGCTATAAGGCATCTTACTTGTTGTAGTTCAATGTGTTGTGCAGTAGGCCTAGAGTGTGTAGACTAGTTGCTCATGGAATTGTCATTTGTTATTGCTTAGAAAGGTTTTTGAGAAGGTTGATGATGAATTTGTTAGTGGCCTTCACTTGGCCATTTTCTTGAGGGAAGTATGATGATGAAAAAGAATGTTTGATTCCAAAGGACTCAAAAAAGGCTTTAGTATTGACACTACTAAATTATGACCTGTTGTCTATTACTATGACCATGGGTAATTCAAAATGGGTCACTATGTTATCTAGCATGAATTTGCAAACCTATTGTAATTTTGTCTTCCTAAGGGGAATAGCCTCAACCCACTTGGTAAAATAGTCAATTGTAGTTGTTATGAAGCTATGCCCTTTGGAGGACTTAGGTGTTATGGGTACAATGATGTCTAAGTCCCAATGTTGGAATAGCCATGTGATTTGTGTTATGTGCAATTCAGTTGGTGGCACATGCATTAGGTTGTCATGCCATTGATAGATGTCACATATTTGACCTTCAAGATGCAATCATGTTCCATGTAAGGCAAATAATAGCCTAACTATCTAATTTTTGCAGCCATTACCCAAGGTGCTATGTGGCCTCTACATAGTCCCTTGTGGACTTACTCAACAATTGTTTTCACTTAACCATTGATTATGCAGGTTAGTAGTATGCCATCATAGAATTTGTGACATAACGTGTTATCACCCATGATGACATACTACAATGAATGTTTACGTACTACATATTTTTGGGTAGTAGTTAAATGTTGTAGAGGTTCACCCTATAGAAGGTATGCCTTGATATTGTCATACCACTCTCCTATGTAGGTTGTGCTTATTATGGCTATGGATGAAATGTTGATGATTTGCATGATAGGCATGGTGCAATCTACAACTAAGGTGGGAAATGCATGGAACATGTAAAATGTGATGCTAAGGGCTACTGTTGCTAGTGTGGTAGCTATACCATTGTCATTTCAAGGGATGTTTTAGACATTGGCAGTTGCAAAGCATTGAAGCAAGTGTCTTGCTAGGTCACAGTAAGGCTATAAATGTTGGGTCTTGTATGTGTAAACCTTTATTACCTAGTTGATCACTAATTGTGAGTCACCTTGAATCACTATTAGTTGGATCTCTACATCACATGCTACAAGGATATCTTAGAGGAGATCCTCGTACTCTGCCATGTTGTTAGTGCAAGGGAACATAAAATGATATGTGAAGGGTTGAATCTCCCTAGAGGGAAATGTAATAATGATAGTGGTGCTATCCCCTTGGGAGGTTAAAGCTCTATCAAAATGCAGGAGTGCCTCATAGTTGTTAAGCACTTGACTAATGCTACTAACATGCTCATCTAGGAATTATCGGTCTATGGTTGTTTGATTATGTATGGGTGAAGCTGTAAGTTGTGCAACTATAGCTTGACCTTTTGTTGAGACTTTTGCAATGTAATGTAGGTAAAAATTCATAGTTATTACTTTCCATCACGTGATACAACTATTTTCATAGATGTTCATTATTATTGCTTGGAGTACATTGTTTTTGCAAATGATGTTGACTTGACTATAGGGAAGGTAATGCCTCCACTTCTTTAGTGAGAAGACTAAGAAAGAAAATGCTTTTTCACATTATTATATTTCACTTCATGGGCAAATAATGCATGGCTCAAGTAGTAGATTGAGACCTCGGTGCCATCATCTTACTTTTGGCAAAGCAGAGAAGTAATGGAAGTGTCACAAGTGGTGAGGTAGATGTAAAACGTTTATCTCCTTGTGAAGGGTGAATCATAGGAAGTTGTGCCAACTCCTACTTAAGGTTTTCAAATGCTTGTTGGCATTGAGCTGTCCACTCGAAGTGGGCTCCTTTCTTGAGTAGATGTTGCATTAGCTATAACTTATTGGTTAATTAGGTGATAAACCTACGTATGAATTGTAGTTTACCTTTCAATCCCCATAGCTCCTTAAGGTTGGTCAAGGGTGCTAAGTTGGTTATGGCCTTAACCTTATTGGGGTCTATGCATATTTCTACTTTGGATATTTCTACTTTGGATCTTGTCCATTTTGACATTGAAAACACACTTCTTGGGGTTCAACCTAAGATGATGTTTTAAGTAACATTTAAGCACTAAGTCTAGATCATTTGCATGATCATGGGCCACTTTTGACTTAATGTCAATATCATTAACATAGTCATTGAGTAAACTTAGCATGTAATCACTAAATATATATGTCACATGTTGATACATTTCTTCTATGTTCTTAAGTTTAAAAGGCATCATGGTATAGCAAAATGTAGCCCAGGGGGTCATGAAGGTTGCTCTGAGTTAGTGCTCAAGGTTGATCCTAATCTGGTTATAGCCCGAGAACCCATCCATAAAGGATAATAAGGTGTTTCTAGCTATGGTATCGACTAGTTGATCGATATTGGGAAATGGGAAGTCATCTTTGATGGTCACCTTGTTTAGGTCTTGGAAGTCTATGCAAATGCATATACTACCATTTTTCTTAGGCACAACAATGATGTTGGAGACCTAGCCTACATAGTCAATAGCTTTAATGAAACTAGCTTTGTAGAGCTTCATGATTTCATCACGGAGTACCAACACCACCTTAAGTCTAACCTTACATGTTTTTTGTTTGACCAGTTTAATGTAAGGATTGAGGATGATATTGTGCTAGACTAGCTTACAATTTAAGCCTAACATGTTCTCATATGACCATGTAAATTCCTTAATGTTATTGTCAAGAACCTTAACAATATCTTGGGCATACTAAGGCTCTAGCAAAGAGCTGAGTTTTAGCATTCGTGACTTACTAGTGGGTGTAGCCATAAGGATCTCAATGAGGGAATCCTCCATGATGTTCCCTACCTCTAGATCAAGAGCCTTAACTAGATGGTTGGGCTAGTCTAGTGGTACCTCTATATATGCTATGTATTTAGTGTAGGTTGTAGGCTCAAGGTCTAGGCAATGTGGGTCAGTGCATCACTTGATATCGCCTTGAGGTCCTGTGAGGACGAGAGGTAAGAAAACTTTCTCTTGCATAGACATGTTGTATTCCCATAAAATCAATCATGAAAACATCAAGTGAAACCTACTTTAATGAAGTTAATAAGCACAAAGGAAGAGAAAGAAATGTGATGAAAATTTTTCTAAGTATGCATGCAAGTTGTTAAGGAAGGAAGGTAAACATGCTTGTGCTAGTTTTAGGAATTGGTAGGCCATGTGAATGCTAGTTTTAGGTCTTAAAGAATCATAGATGTATCAAACATGGCATCTTGGGGAGGACTGGCCATGCTTAGAAAGTGGAATTTTCTTAGATGTTCACTAGGTTGCAAAACATTAAAAATTTTGGCTAAGTGTGGGTGACTACGCTTTCACCTGACTATGCTCTCATCCAACTATGCTCTCCATTGAGACACTTGGTGTGGAGCATAGTCCTATGTTGGTGGGACATTAAATGACATTGGGAGGGTATATCGATGCATTTAAATGTAGGTAAGTTGTCATTTTGCTATCTTCAAATGTGACCTTTAGAGTGTAGTCTTGCCATTGCTACTGCAAGTTGCCAGTGCAGAGTGTAGTTGGAATAATGATGTTCTGGAGTGAACGCTTGCACCTAGGACTAGAAAATATTTCTAAGGGGGAGAGAGCACAAGGCTACTTTCCATAGGAATGTGTAGAGGAGAGGTGATCGTTAGTGTCAACCAGGTACCTTGAGTATGCTCTCCCATTTACTCATTTTTTATTTCATTTTTTGGTGTTGATGAGGGTTTGGGAGTGTAGTCATGTGTTGAACCCTACCATGGTGCCCTACCATGGTAGTGGCCACTGCCATCATGTACCCTTACAGTGAAATGCAATGGCAAGAATGGCTTTGGACTCACATGGTGATTTTGCATAGGGTTCTGCTAGGGTTTTGTGAAGGAAAATGATGGATTTTGGGGTTTGTTCATGGCCATAAGGATGCTAGGGATTTTGATGGATTGTTTTCTTTAATAGAGGCATGTAGCGACTAAAAACATTGGTGACTAGAACAATCATGCTAAGGGGTCTATAGTCACAGTACATCCCTAACATTGCCCCCATCTAAAGGGTTATCACTAGATAGGAAAATAGAGGTGGAGCACCTAGAATAGTCTTGTTGATCGAGCTGGGACTTATGGAGTGTTTTGACAAACAAGTGCTAGAGGATTCACATAGTATTTTTAGTGGTACCAAGGTCAACTAAGCCTAAGCATAGTAGGTCTTTTCGATGTGCAAACAATGGTGCAAACATGAAAATGCATGCAAAATAGTGAAAAGATGCAAGTGTAATGCCAAATGCCGAAGAAAATACTTCAAAATACAATCGAGTTTCAAAGAGGAAGAATGGCAACACCCCAAATGGGGAAGCATAGCAATTGCAAAAGAGGGTTGAGGAGGTACATGGTGTATAGACAGGCATAGTAGGTAGCATAGTCATAGTCTCTGTTGGTGTTCAAGCTATAAAACTAACATGCACCATGAGGTCTGAGCTAGCTAGGTTGGCCACCATAGTGTCTTGTAGGCTACAGTATGCAAAGGTGGTATCTTAAAGTTTTTCCAAGGTGCTAAGTGTGTCTGAGTACAAGGGTGCTAGTGGTAAGATGCTCACTACTGAATGAGAATGCCTAGTGCTTCAGAATGCCAAGTGCTAAATGCAAATGCCAACACTTAAATGTGAATTGCGAGGGTATTGATAGGGTTAGGATTGACATGAAGTGCAAATTGGGTGCCATGTGGTAGAGGGGTAGGTGAGGCTATGTTGACCCTAACTACACTCCTACTAGAGAAAAATGGTGCCATGCTATAGTGTATACCAATGAACCCCAAGACTATCAGACTATGACTACACTACCGAGACTACATGTGCTAGAGTCCAAAAACTACAATGTACCTATAAACAATGCAAAATAGTGCAATTTGGAGGCTACACTCTAGGACTATGCTCTCCCCTCTTTTGAGTGGGTCGAGTGTAGGTACAATTATTGGACAAATGGGGAGTGCAAAAGAAATGCAAATCACTGATCTTGCTTACTAGAGGAGTGCTAGGGTTGAGATGAAGGCCTGTGCTAAGCTTTGGAAGCTTTTTGATGCAATCCTACATTGCTATGGCAGCTATGCTTTGGAGTGTAACCCAATAGTTAGGAAAATTTTACAAAAATTGAAGTCCAATGCTAGCTATGCTAGCTATGCTCTAGAGCATGGCAAGAAAAGTGAGAGCATAGCATTGACACTTAGAAAAAATTGGCAAAACTTAGTAATCATCATCTAGGCTATGTTGGCTACGCTTTGGAGCATAGTAGGAGGGGTAGATTTAGGAGTTAGGAAATTTGTCAAATGCCTCTTCCATGTTGAGCTAGCTTGATAGCTTCTAGCTTGACACTTTAGCAAAACTAGTCATTGAATATTCTTGCAATTTTTGTTGACACGTAGAAAATTTTTGCAAATCTGGTTTTATGCTTTATGCTATGCTGACTATGCTCTAGAGCATAGTCCCAATAGTGGAAGCATGGGTGGAACACTCTGAACAAATTTACCTTAGGTTGATACTTAGATAAATTTGTAGTCGAGGTGCTATTGCTTGAATTTGTTGGTATTTCATTAGCACCTCTTTGTTGATTTTTGGAGGAGTGGCCCAAGAGACATCAATAAAGAACCTGAAACACCACAACAAACATGGCACCAACATCACTCATTAGTACCCAACTGGATGGCACTTTGCTAGGATTAAGAGTGCTAAGGAAAATGGTATGATGGAGGTAACAGATGTAGGGAATTAGCTAGGGATAGCAAGGGAATGAGATATAAATGGTGTATCATTCTGCAAGATGTTGAGTTAGCATAACTAACCATGATCATGGCACCAAGGTGGCTTGTCACTGAAATGATGACCTCTCATCTGAATGTTTGTGAGAAAGTTGTTGCCCATAGCACCAGAATGGATTACCCTTGACATGTTGGCCTCTCATTGAAGTGCTTATGAGAAGGCCAATGCGAATTCAGGGTTGGATCGGTTACAACTTTGTTAGATTTTGTTTGGGAACATGTTTTACCCTCTTCCCCCTCCCCCCTTTTACTTTTTTTTCTTTGTGAAATGCTAGCTTCAAGATGCTTATCATTGAGTGGACTACATGCCACTAAATGGGCTTTGCTTAGAGATAACTACATCACATCTATAGGATAGGTGTTTCCTCCCTAGGACAAGTTGGGTTACATTTTCTTGGGCTTTGACTAGCCCACAAAGGCTTTCCATGGGATGAGTTATGTTATGTTCATCATGGGTTCTGTAGTTGATTGAAAAAATGGTGCCATATGCATGGAAGAAGCTTGTAGGAAAGGTAGGAAAATGCAAGGTAAAGGGGTAAATGTAGATAGGATATAGAGAGGTAATGAGGATGTGCACTCTTGAGTGGCTTGGCAAGTCTGACTAGGTGCATCAAAGTAATGTGATGACTTGCTGTGGCAATGAGACACATCTCTGAATGATCACCTTTGGGGATTTTTCCTACAAACACAATGTAGAGAAAATAAGAAAATAACCACACAACATGAGATAAGAACAAGCTACTACTTTTGAGGGCACTGGAAGTGCCATGAGTGCTAGACTAGTTCAAGAGCTTGCAGTGCCAAAGAAAGAAGGCTAATCCAAGTGCTGGAGCTAGAAGGATGCAAAAGCTTTAGTAGCCACACCAAAAGTAACTGGATGCACTTCCAAGCCCAAGAAATGGTAAGGGCTAGAGGATGGTAGTGCTATGGTTGGGCCATAGTACTACTGGGACTCCAGTGGGTGGTGTTCATAGTGAGAGCTCCAACCAATAATAAAATACCCAAGGCTGGCAAGGTTGTTGGCATGGCCCAAGGGAAATATGACTAGTGATGGTGGTGGTAGCTCCAGAAGGTTAGCAAAATGCCTAAGGGAATCTCTAGAGGATCAAAAAAATGCCAAGGATAGTGACATTGCAAATGTTCTAGAGGTATCTTTCTTGATTATGTGAACTTCATTTTGGAACTACAATGCCTTGCCCTACCTTACCCAAGAGGCATGGGTAGATGATGGAGGATCAAAAGTATTTATGCTTTCTTGTACGCAAAACTATGTATGTTGAGCTATGCGTGCTAAACTGAAAACCAAGTTTCATGTCCTAGTAGACCACAAGCTATGCTAGTTTAAGGTCCTAGCAGATTGTGAACCCAGTTTAAGGTCCTGGTAGATTGTGATGTGCTAGTTTAAGGTCCTAGTAGATCATGGTACACTAGTTTATAGTCCTAGTAGACTATTATGTGCCATTTTAATATTGTAGTAGATAGTGGATGTTGTGCCAATTTAATGTCATAGTGCAAGGATGAGCTATGCTAGTTTATAGTCATAGCAGACAATGTTATAGGTGCTAGTTTTAGCGTCATTTTTCAAGGATGATCTATGCTAATTTATAGTTTTAGTAGACTATTTTGTGCTAGTTTAACATCATAGCGGATGTGTTCTTACCTTGCTTTATTGTTGATGTACCACTGTGTACCAGGCGTAGTATGGCTTTAGGTATGAATGGTTGATCAAATTGGAAAACTCATTGCCATCTAGATTAGCAAGCTTTAATGCTATATTTTCATATACCTTGGTGACCAAGAAAGGCCCTTCGTAGTTAGCTAAGAATTTATTCATGGGTTTGTGAATCGCCTTGAGGAATAAGTTCCCTTTCTTGATTGGGCATTGATGCTGATTGTGTTGATGCTTTTGCCATTACGCTTCCTGATATCACTTGATTTGGTCAAGCATTTGCATGTGCTCCTTCTCTATAGAATTGAGGTCAATAATTCTCAACTCTTTATTTTGAGCCTTATTAATAAAGCTTAAGAGGATCATGTAGAGCGATGGGACCTGCAATTGAAGAGGAAAAATGACTTCAAACCCATACACAAGGCCCATAGTGCCAAGAGGATCACATAGAGCAATGGGACCTGCAATTCAAGAGGCATTTTACTTGTTGCTATTTTGCATGTTGTGTGATAGGCCCATAGTGCATAGACTAGTTGCTTATGCCATTGCCATTGATTAGTGCTAAACATATTCTTCAGAAGGTTGATGATGACTTTGTTTGTAGCCTCCTCTTGGCCATTTTCCTTCAGGTAGTATGGCATTGAAAAGGAATGCTTAATGCCAAGGTGTTCACAAAAGTCTTTGATTTCTACACTGCTAAACTGTGGCCGGTTGTTTGTGACTATAGTCATGGGTAGACCAATCGGGTTGCTATGTTGTTAAGAATGAATTTGCAAACCTGTTGCAATGTTATCTTCCTAAGTTGGGTAGCTTCAACCCACTTGGTAAAGTATTCAGTTGTAGTTATGATGAAGCTATGTCTTGCAAAAGACTTAGGCATGATGAATCCTATGATATGCAAACCCCAACATTGAAATGACCATGTGATTTGTGTGGTGTGTAGTTTAGTGGGTGGCACATGCATTAGATTTCCATTCCATTGACATGCATCTCACATCTTGACATTGGAGATGCAATCACATTCCATGTAAGGCCAATAGTAGCCTAAGAATCTCATCTTTGATGCCATTGCCCTAGGTGCTATGTGGCCTCTGCATAGTCCCTCATGGACTTGATCAACTAGTGTTTGTGCTTCACTATTGCTAACACAAGTTAGTAGTATGCCATTGTAAGATCTGTGAAATAGTATGCTATCACCCACAATGACATACTGCCATGACCATTTTCGCACTACATCCTTTTGGGTAGTGGTTAGATGTTGTGGAGGCTTACCCTATTAAAGGTATGACTTGATGTCATCATACCACTCTTATGTGTGAGTCATTCTTGTTGTGGCTATGGATGCAATGTCAATTGTTCTTGTGATAGGCTTGGTGCAATTTGTTACTAAGGTAGGCAAGGCATGAAACATGTTAGGTGCAATGCTCAAGGCTAGTGTAGCTAATGCATCGACAATGACATTCTCATTGTGGGAAATATGTTGGATATCTATGGTTGCAAATTGTTTGAGCAAGTGATTTGCCAAGTCATAGTAAGGTTTTAAATGTTGTGCTTTGTAGGTGTAAACCTCTATGAATTGACTAATGACTAATTGCAAATCACCTCAGATCACTAGGTTTTGAATTCCTAGGTCATAAGCTACTAAGATGCCTCTAAGGAAACATTCATACTTAGCTATGTTGTTAGTGCAAGGAAATGAAAAGTGACAAGTGAAGGGTGAGATCTCCCTAGAGGGAAACATGATCATGGTTGTGGAACTACCTCCTTGAGAGGTTGAAGCACCATCAAAGTGTAAAATTGCCTCAAAGTTGGTAAGCACTTGGCTTATGCTACTAACATTCTCATTTAGAAATTCCAGATCTATCATTGCTTGATCATTTATTGGTGAAGCTGTGAGTTCTGTGGCTATTGGTTGACCTTTAGTTGATGCTAGTGCTATGTAGTGCAAGTCAAACTCTGCGATTATTACTTTCCAATGTGTAATTCTACTACTTTTGTAAATATCTATGGTGATTGCTTACAGTACATTGCTTTTGTAGATGATGTTTACTTGGTTGTGAAAAAGATAGTGCCTCTACTTCTTAAGTGAAAAGACTAAGGTGAGGTAGTTCTTTTCCACATTATTGTACTTTTCTTCATTGGCCACTAATGCATGGCTTAGGTAGTATACAAGGACCTCTGAGCCATCATCTCACTTTCAGAAAAGCAAAGAGGAAATGGACATGGTGGAGGTTGCAAGGTAGATGTAAAATGGTTTATCCCCTTGTGGAGGGTAGACTATTGGAAGTTGAGCTAGCTCTTGTTTAAGGTTGTCAAATGCCTCTTGGCACTAAGATGTCCACTTAAAGGGAGCTCATTTTTTGAGAAAATGTTGCATGGGCTGCAACTTGTTAGTCAACCTTGTGATAAACTTGCGAATGAATTGTTTTCTACCTTGTAACCCATGTAGCTCCTTAAGGTTAGTCGACGATGCTAAGTTGATAATGGCCTTATCCTTATTGGGGTCTATGCATATTCCTGCTTCTGATACTATGAAACCTAGCATGTGACCCATTTTGACACCAAAGATACACTTCTTAGGATTCAATCTAAGGCCATGTCTTAGTTAACATTTGAGTACATGGTCTAAGTCATCTGCATGGTTGGGTGCCACCTTGGACTTAACTACTATGTCATCAATGTAGTCATTGAGCAAATTTAGCAAATAATTGTTGAATATGTATGTCATTGCATGTTGCTAGGTTGCTCTTATGCTCTTTAGTATGAAAGGCATTATTGTATAGCAAAACGTATGCTAAGGGATCATGAAGGTCATACTGAGTTGGTGCTCCAAGTTGATTTGAATCTGGTTGTAACCAGAGAACCCATTCATGAAGGAGAATAAGGCATGACCAGCTGTAATATTGACTAGTTGATCAATACTAGGCACTAAGAAATTATCTTTAATGGTTACCTTGTTTAGGTCCTATAAGTCTATGCAAATGCGTATGCTTCTATTTTTCTTGGGTACAACCATAATTTTGGAGACCCATTCTATGTAGTCAATGGCTCAGAAGAAACTAGCCTTGTAAAGCTTAGTGATGTCATCACAGACTACCAATGCCACCTTAGGCCTAACCTTGCAAGCTTTCTACTTAACTGGTTTTACACGAGGATTGAGGATTATATTATGCTACACTATGTGAGGATCTAGGCCTGGCACGTCTTTATAAGACCATGAAAATGCCTTAATATTTTCGTTAGGTGTTTTAGCAAATTTTTTGGATGTGTTGAGGCTCTAACAAGAAACTAAGTTTCAATGTTTTCACATTGCCACTAGGTGTTGATATAGGAACCTCAATGAGGAAATCCTTAGTGATGTCACCCACTTCTAGATCTAGAGCTTTGACTAGATGATCAGGGAAATCTAGTAGTGCCTCTATGAATGTTATATGTTCATGATAAGCTATGGGCTCAAGGTCTAGGCATTCAAGATTGATGTATCATGTGAGAGCACCATGAGGTCTAGTGAGGACTAGAGGTGAATGAAGATGCCTAAACATGCTTATATTGTAAATCTATTGAGTATCCTGCAAAACAACTAGAAAGAATGTCAAGTCGCACCTATCTTAGATGGATTTAGAATGCATAAAATAAGGAAAGTAATGCAATGAAAATTCGCCTAAGTATGCAAATGTGGGGCTGTAAAAGCAAGGATGCAGGCTAGTTTTAGGCCTCAACAGTCCATGCGATGCTAGTTTAAGGTCGTAGTAGACCATGGTTTTCTAGTTTAAGGTTGTAATGGACCATGGTTTGCACAAACTACATTAGTTTAGGCAAGGTTTGAAGTTCTTGGAATGTGAAGTCAAGCTAGATGTTCACTAGGAAGTAAAAAAAAATTAAAAAAAATTTCTAAGTCTAGGGATCACCAGGAAAAAGCTCAAAAATTTTCCAACTTTGATTGCTACACTCATCCCTTGCTACACTTGGCCCTTTGCTATGCTTAGGAAAAGGTTGAAATTTTGCTTAAGTTTGGGACGCTATCTTGGTAGGTAGTGCATTTAATTACCCTGGGAGGATATATATGCATGTTTCACCAAGGTCAAACTATCATTTTTAAAAGTGAAAACTAGAAGTTACAAAGCATAGCGTGGTTGGAGCGAGGAGTGAAGCTAGAGCATAGCAATCAAAGCATAGCACCTAGAGCATGATAGTTAGAGTGTGACAGGCAACATGACATGCCAAAATAAATGTTAGCACCTTGGGCTCATCAATGTGGACAAGGGAGAACAAGCACTATGATGTCTCCCTCAGGCACACATGAAGGAATGGAGAGAGCCACTGTCCGCTAGCCACCCTGTTATACTCTACCCCTTTTTTGTAATTTTTTACTTTGTATTTCCTTTTCCTTGCCTTGTATTAGGGTTTTGGGATTTGGGGGTAGCCTACCTTAGTAGGGACCATCAATGCTATGGCTACCAAGGCTACCATGGCAAGGAAGAGAGAGGGCACATTTAAGATGACAAGGGCTTTTTTTACATGTGCTTCTTTTTGGCTTATAGGTGATGCATGGACATGGGATTTTGTGTTTCGAGGATTGTAAGTGAGGGTTTTCTATTTTTTTGTGAGGGCCATGGCATGTGGAGGGAGGGGGAAGTGGATGAAATGAGGTTTTTTGGTTTTAGTTAGGGAAACCATAGCCTAAGATCTAGGGGAAAGGGAAAAAATAAGGGTTTCATGGCCATGGACAAGGTAGTTGTGACTTGGATGCAAGGGATCATGAGACCCCCTCATCCCCCCTTCTGTATTGGGGTAGGGCTTAGCAAAGGCACATAATTTCCATGGTGGTTTGTGCAGCTATTGATCATAGGGCCATAGGTTTTTGCATGGCAATGATTTCTTTTATTTTGTGTTGCTATTACATGGAGAAGAAAAAACTAAAGGTAAGGGTTTAGTGACTATAGCTTAAGTAAGGCCACGGTTGATGGGCATGGCTCTACCACCTTTTTTGGTTTTCATGTTCTTGGGACTACGACTCAAGGCAAGATGAATGGTGTGGTTATGGGGATGGTGGCTATGATGGGAAGGCAAGGATAGGGAGGAAAGGCTATGATAGACCATGACCATGGTAAGTGCCTCAACGCATGATGGTGGAGCATAATAAGGCTAGGAAGCATCATGAATGGGGCATGGTGCCTTGAGCAAAGGAATAACACAATGGTGGGAGTGGTAGTTAGTTTTGTTTTTTTAGTTTTTCTTTCTTGCGATTTGGGGGCTATGCTCCTTGGGAAGCATATCTAATAATTAGAAAAATTTGATGATGATGTTTTTCTAATTTTTTTTTGGGAGCAAGGCTACACTCCCTAGGGAGTGTAGCTAATAGTTAGAAAAATTTTTCTTATGATTTTTCCTAGGTTATGCTACCAAGGAGGGGTAACCTAGAGTTAGAATGTTTTTTGGATACCCCAGGTTACACTGCCCAGAGTTAGAAAATGTTTTAGCATTTTTCCAAATGCAGTAATGAAATCCCAAAATGCAAAAAAAATGTCAAGTGCAAGAATGCAAAGTGCTAGAATGTTACCTATGAAACAAAATGCAATGTGTACCAAAGCTTTGCCGAAATGCTAAACTTGCCAATTGAGCATGCCAAACTACCAAAATATGCAAGCAAAGACAATGCACAACATGTGAATGTGATGCAAAATGCTAATGCTATGTTAGTGCTATACCCTAGTGAGCACCAAGTGCATCAAATGTATGTATTGATATCTATGCTCGCAAGGCCCACAAGGGAACTTAAGGATATATATTTATTATGATAATTTTGCTACATTATGTTGACCTTGCTAATTTTGCTAAGTGCAAGTTAGTATCTTTTTGTGCATCTAATGTATACTAATGGCTTCTTTGTTGCTTTTGCAGTTGTAGGGTATTGTTGAAGCTAATCCTCATCATGGTGGACCTTGTTAGCATCCTCTACTATATGAGCAAGCCCATCCTGAACATGTTTGCATCAAACACATAGTTGGATCACCAAGTAGTATGATTTCAACCAAGAGCACATGAATTCCTAGAATTCTTGCTCCAACATTTTAGTATGATGATGTGGTCACACTTAGCAATGAAAGCTATTGGTATCATCACAGAGACATTGCTCCCTAGGGCAAACTAGGGCATTTTGAGGTTCATGTCCAATGAGTGCTCTATCAGTGATGCTAGAGCAAAAGGTTTAGGTTGATGCCCTAGGGGCATTAGGCCTTTGTCCAAGATTAGGTAGATGTGAGAGTTCAGTTGCTATAGCAAGAGCAACACTCTCTTATTGCTCGGCGTGTGCATACTCTATTCCAAAACCCACTTGGGATAATGTACTATGCAGGAGGATAAGTGTTTCTATGATCTTTGCATTATTCATTTGGCTATTGGCTCATATAGAGGTGCTAACTACTCATGTCTATTGCTAGGTTTTGTGTTGGTGAGCATGGCCTACATGATGAGGAGAGGGCGCTGAACCTAACCCACACAACCTTGTAGGAATTTTCAATTTGCAAGAGTGTTCATGTAGGGATAATCAGGTAGATTGGGATCAACTTGGCAGAGTACCCTCATTGGTATCTAAAGGCCTATGAGAGGTGTCAAATCCATGGCTAGTTAGATGTGGAGTGGGTGGATGGTTTACCTAGCACTGAGGAGGCATTGACACCACCACCCCCATCATGTACACATTTTGTTCCATGTAAGCATTTTATCACTTTACTATCATCCATTTGCTACTTTACCTTTTTCACATGACACTAATGTTATTTTCTTTACCTATATTGTAGTTGTGGTCACCTCAGGAGAGGCCACAGTAGTAGCTATGGGATGCATTGAGGCCATCCTCATTATGAAGTATGGGGATGTTAAGGTTGCGTAGCATTGGTTGTGCCATGAGGGCCCAATGGAGCTAACTAGTAGGCTCATGTAGGCTAGGCTAATGGACCTTTTATTGGCCTTAGCCTATGCATCTTTATGGTTGAAATGGTCACCATTATTGATTTTCTTAGTGAAAAAACATCACTTTATCACGTGTACGTGATGTGAGAGTAGTCTTGGACCTCACTGATGACTTCTTTATGGTTCTCTTTGTCCTCCTCTTTGATGGCCTATTAGTTGCTGATAAGGCCAACAAAGAGGTGGACCATTGAGGTGATATCAAGGAATGGTTAGGTACTTCCCAATCTTGTAAAGGCATACTTGTTAAGAATGTGCAGGTGCCTGTGGTCCATGAGCTTTTCCCTCTCTCCTATGCCCGTGAGTTTTCAAAGCTACTCTTCTAGGTAAAAATTCTTGCAATGGAGCAAGCTCAAGTGATGAGGGACATACTAGAGGAGGGCATGACATACAACTAGGCCTCTCACCTTGTTTATGGCTTGCATGTTGAGATCTTTAAGTTGTGCCACAATCTCCAAGTAAGGTCACATGTGCACTTTGCCCTCTTTCTACAGTACCTACAAAGGTTTGCAGAGTTTTTGATGGTTCATGAGGATAGACGATGGGTGGTGCACAATTGTGTGTAGCTCTCAAAGCCATGGATCAAGCATCTATTTACTACCACATGGGCATAAGACCCACCAAAGGTGATTGGTGAGTTTTTTTTCCATAATTACTAAAGATCCCTTAGGGCGATCTCACTACTCACATGATAGTGCTGGTGAGCCCCCACCAATTACTACTAGGAACATAGCCAAGGAAAAAAATTATATTTTAGAGATGGTGGAACCATCTAAAATAAAGATTAAGAGGCCATGTCCCACAAAGGAGCTTGCACGAGAGGTTAATAAGGTGGTCAGCAAGAAGATCCACCTGAAGTTTTGTTACTTGTGCATAGATGTGGTAGGTTAGTATGAGTTATTGAATGATTTTTTTTTGTTTTATGTGTTTATATTTTTATCTTTTTTATGTCATGCTAGATTATGCTAAGCTATTCTTAAGTGTTCAAATTCTATCCTTAAAATTAGGTGAGAGGTCCATGGAGCAATGGTAGAATAAGTAGTAATGGAGGCCCCTCCCTAGATTGAGGAGGAAGAGACCTAAGAGGAGGAGCTATGAGAGGCTACAGAAGTCCTTTGATAGTTGGATGAGGAGGGACTACTTCACCCTGACAGGGGTGATTTTGATAGCCTCTTTATGGTTTGTAGCTGGTTGATCGCCTAACTCTCACATCTAAGGGTTTGCTGGGTAGGTGCTCTACATTGCCATTTTTTATTTCTCTCTTTCTACTCTTGCATCTTTGGCTATTTAGCTATTGCTAAATATGTTATTATATTGTAGCTACAAAGGTACTTGCTAGTGGTCTAGTGTCCATCTCTGCCTACCTCATGGGGCCATTGGTAGAAGTGCCTAACAAGTTCACCTTCATGGAAGGTCTAATTGAGGACATGATGGACTATGTATAGCAGGTGGATCCCAAGCTTGGTATTGTTGTGATGTTGCTTTACTTATCTTGCTTTACTAATTTGGTGCTTAATCTATGGCTAATTCTATTTTTCTTATTGGATAGCAACAGGTTCTAAGCTTTGTTGTGATTTGAGCAGGGTGGCTAGGGTAGATGCCATCCCTAAGTTTCCCCATAAGGTGAAGAAAGTGCCTTGCCACATGTATGAAGCAGCGAGTAAGTGCATGCTTTCAAGTGAAAAAGTCTTAAGGGTTTACAAGTGCACTAACCAGTACCTATGGAAGTAGGTACATGAGCTCTAGGATAAAGTGGCAAGCCAGGACACCAAGATGGGGGACATGAAATCCTGTTATGAGGGAATAGTACTTGGTAGACAACTTAGATTCACTATGCCAGGTACTAGTTAGCAATATAGGATAAGAACGAGGTCACTAGAGAGATCATTGAGCAGAGGTTGTAAATGGACTTACTTGCCTAAAAAAATCAAGATTAGAAAGATTAAAAAACAAAGGTGTATCAATTGGGGTAGACTCAGAAGAACCACAAATACCACTACAAGAATGAGTGAGATGTGTATCTTAAATGGTACAAGGAAGAGTCCATCAAACGACATTGCCACAATATGTTCCTTAAGGAAACAGGTAGGACATGGGCTTATGAATTATTCACTCATCATATATTGGTGAGTGGGTTTCCAAAGAGGTAAATTACTATTCCCTTAGGGGAATTTTCCTCTACCACATTTTCAATGGAGCTGCCTGCATGGACCATCATGGACAAAGGCAAGACCCTTGCGGGTATTGACATTGGCCAAGAGGATTGGACATGGCTATTAGAGGCTAAAATCATCAAATGCTTAGAGGAGGACCTTGATAGATTACCTCTAGAGACAAATGTGAGACCCTCTCAAGTTAGTTATTTTTTTTGTTTTGTTGTCTTTTGTGATTTTTTGTTTTCCATGTTGTGCATCTTCTTGATTGGTTTACTATTTGACACTGCTTTAAGCAGACACTAGGCAATGCCACAAGCCCTAGTAGAGTAACAAAGGAAGAGAAAGAGGAGCCTCAACCCCCACCAACCACCACCTATTGAGCAATCCAAATGTAGCTTTGCTATTGGGCAATTTTGTGTTGTTTGGCCATTTTTGCTATACTGTTATTGGTGGATTAGTGAAAATGAATTAATGAAAAGCTATCTTTGCTATGTGGATTTCATATTATGTAAATTTTTTCACTTATCTTGCTAGGTGTTTTATGCTAGTGATGTAATTGATTAATGCAATTAGGCCCCTCCTAGGCCCCATGCTAGTTTAAGGCCATGGAAGGAGGGCCATTGCATAATTTAGGGTCATTTGGGGCCATCGCGATTACTAGTTTAAGGAAATTTTTGGCCATGATGATTATTAGTTTAAGGCCATTTTGGGCCACGAATAAAAAGATAAGATCTTGACAGTTTTAGGCCATGGTGGGCCATGGTAATAGTTTTAGGCCATTCTAGGTCAATGCTATGGAAGGAAAAAGATTACCAGTTTTAGGCCATAGTAGGTCATGGGCTAGTTTAAGGCCTTTTTAGCAATGGTGTAGCAAGAAAAGTGGCTAGTTTTAGGCCATGGTGGATCATTTTTTTTTTTTTGCAACTTCAAGTTCTATGATTTTTATGTACTTTAGTGTTTTTTAATGCATAACAAGACTAAATGAAAATGCATAAGTAGAAGAAATGAATGCGTAACAATGAAAATAATGTAAAACACAAGCAACCATGTGAAATGTAGTTGTGCAAAAAAAAAAAAAAAAGGCACCTAGCACATGCTAAACTAAGAGGGTACCTTAGTCATGTATTTGCTTCCTAATCCAATGTGGGTTAGGAGGTGTGTATGGCCTAGCCACCATGAGGTGATATTGACCTAGACCTTCATCCATGGTGCTAAAGTGCAGATCTACTCATAGACCTTCCTCAGAGAGGTCATTGGCCTCTTTTATCTTCTCGGCTGACACTTGTCCTTCATGGGCAGTGTGTCATCAAGGAACTCTACCTCCAACCCTTCTTTTCCATCAAGGTTGTTAATGGTAAAAGGGGCTGCATTGTCATCATGTATAATCACTTCTTCACCTTCATATGAAAGGTTTATTTCTTAGTGAATGGGTGAGGAGATAGCCTGTAATTAGGCTAAATAGGGCCTTCCTAGGATCAAGTTGAACTTGGGAATCTTCTCGATGACAATGAATTTAGTTATCATAGGGAACTACTCCCTTGTCATGAAAGAGATCATGATCATCCCCCTCACTACAATGCATGACCCATTAAAGGACCTCATGCAAGTTTCCTTAGTTGGTTTGATTTGGTCACCAAGACTAAGTTGATTAACAACTGGGAATGGGATGATGTTAGTTGTTATCCTATCATCGATGTGCATGCTATGAATCTTGCATTACCCTATGCAAATTGTTATGAACATCGGCATGATGATTACCTAACCCTTTTCAAGGTCAACCTTAATCTCCTCATCGCAAAATGCCAAAGATGTTGAACTTGATTCCTATTGTGTAGGGGAAAGCATCACAGTATGGATGGCTTGTTCATCCACTAGGATGTCCTCCTTAATACGAATGAAAGTCAACATGAAAACTAGTTCTTCACAGTGGGCAGAGGAGGTCATGACCAAGTCATATAGGCTCAAAGTTATGGTTTTTTATTTCAAATCCTATTTGACTTGTGGCAATGCATCTAGGAAATCCTTATCACTATCAATTTCTTTGTTGGCCTTCATCTTCTTCATGCAGCCCAATAAACAGATCTCTCGGGGAGGAGATTTGGGCTTGGCTTACTTCACCTACTTTTGAGCCTCATTGATTGCTTGTGATGGCTAGTTTAGTCACTATGGCCATGGAAATAGAAGACAGGGGGATAGGCTTAGGTGGGCCTAGTGCCAAACATTCCTTAATCATTTTTTCACTGAGGTGCTTATTGGGCCTCCTGGGCTACCACCTAGACTACCTATTATTGTATGTGAGATGATGCCTTGGGTAAGTAAGGCCTTATGTAGTCCCCACCACCAGAATCTGGGTAGGTGAAGAGTCTGCATGTTGAGGCACCATAACAAAAAAGGGTGCCTGAGGTGATGCTTTGATGAAAAAAAGAGACCTTGAACTAATTGATGATGAGGAGGCCCTAATGATACCAGAAGGCACATGGACGACAAATGGTTCTTGTGCCAGTTCTGAGTCATCAGTAATGTCGATGGCATTAATAATGTAGCCTATATCACTTGCATTGAGAGGGTCTTTATAGACCTTCATTGATTGATTTTCTGGGTGAACTGGGTTGGTTGCATCAAGAATCAGTTGACCTTGGTCAATCATGCATTGTATGTCATCCCATAGAACCATGCAGAAGTCTTTATCATGGTTGGTTAGTTGATGGTAATGGTAAAACTAGTTCAACTTGAAATATTTGGGAACCAGAGGCTCATTTGGCATGATTGTTAATGGGTTTCTAAGAAGCTCATAGTAGCGATCATAGCACTTGCGAGAATCTTCAAACATTTGCTTATATTGGATGCATCCACCATTAAGTAGTTGACCTAAGAGCTCTAATAGCTTGATGGGCAATAATGTGTACTTTGAGTGATCCTTACACTCAAACTTTGGCCTTGGGGCAACTTGTTCCATGATCATCGATGATGCAAAATGGTTGATCACCATAGGGCTAGTGTTGGATGCTTTGTTGTTGGCTGAGGCCTTTGGTACCTTGGCTATTAGTTTGGCATTTTTTGGCTTGGCCTCATTGGCCACCATTGCAATAGTTGTGGTTGCCTTGCCCTTTTCCTTGTCCTTCTTTACATGTGCATTTTTGTAAGCCACATAGGCTAGGTTCTTATTGGCCTCCACCACATTCTGAATTCTCTTTGTTTGAACAAAATCTTGGCTCAAGGAGTGTGGGGCTAGGTAATATATCTTTGACTTAATAAATTCATTCACTGCACCTTTGAAACTGGTCAGTAAATAGGTTTCCATGATAGGATTTCAAATCTCATTAAGAATGGTGCTCCAATGTTGAATGAATTTTTATACGAGCTCTATGTGACCCTGCTTGATTTGCATTAGTTGGTCTAGGATCACCTCAAGCTTCAATTTGTACTTGAAGTGAGTGATGAATTGGCTAAGCAATTCCTCCAAGGAAGATATGAAGGCCCTAGGAAGTGCATAGTACTAGTCTAGTGCCTTGCTAGTCAAGGACATGGAAAATGCATAGATGATTGCATATGACCATGCCTACAATAAAAGGCAGTCCAAATGGAAGGTCACTAGATGGGCATTAGGATCCCCTTCACCATTGTATTTAGTGAACTAGGGAAGTTGGAATCTGGGAGGTAGGGTCAGTGATGAAACCATGAGATTAATTAGGTTATCTTGGTAGAAGTCCATCACATGGACCATCTCAAAGGAGGAAGCTTTGAGTTGCTTAACCACCTTGATGAGCATCAAGATGAGCTAGAACACTTGATCCAAGCTTAGGGTGGGTACAATGGGCTATCCCAATTTTATTGCCTGCTATACTACTTGAATGGCCCACAACCCCATTGTGGGCTACATGAGTACATGGGATGCTTGTTACACATACTATTGTGTGTATTGTTGTGTATGCTACGCCATGGACATAGGGGCTAGAGCCCACCACACAGTTGTGGCTTACACCATTTTAGGGGACATTGATGGAATAGGTGAAATGTACAATGCCTGACCTGGTGGCAATTGGGACATTCGCACAATGTTCATGTAAGCCTACATCGACACCATGGATGTTGATAGGAAGGATTGTGCAGATTGTGCAAACATAATGAAGGAAAAGGTGGAAGATGGTCTTGCACCCTGATGTGTGTGATGCATGAAGGTTGGGATGATAGATGGTCCTACACTTGGATGCATGTACACTTGATGACTTGCCACCATAGGGGTTGACCTAGGAGGTGACAAGGGGGATGTAACCACTTGACAAAAGGTAGATGGTCGGGACTGCTGAGGGATGAAACTAGAGGTAGCCTAATGAAAGGAGGTGTAGAAGGGGTTATCATTCTTTGAAAAAGCCTCAAACTCATCTTACCCATCCTGCAAGGGCTCCCCATAGTTAGTTTCCACATCGTGCTCATTTGACCCACTTAGTTGAACAAGTTGGTCGAGCAGCCATCGGAAGGTCTTGGTGAGTAGAATGAAATTATTGGGGGTATGGAAGTAGTTGCTCCCATTCTAGTATATGATTTCATAACCTCGTTTGGCATCCATTTCTTGGTAGTCTAAGGATAGAACCACTTGGAGTTTCATGCAAAGAAAGTTATATTTTTCATCATTGAGTACCATGTACTTGGGTGGTTGGTTTTGTATTATGAGTGATTGCCTCTTCGCCAAAGTAGATCCCCTAGCCCCAGGAAGATCAATTGTGACTTCTCACTAGCTAGGTCAAATAAGAAACATGCTTATGGTGGAGGTTGAGGGTTGCTTAGGATTCATAATGCTATGTAAAGGATGTAAACGTTGTGAAAGTTGTAGATGCTAAAATAGCTAAGTATAGAAATGCTAAAATGGCTAAGTAAGGAAATGGTAAAAAATGCTAGGAAAAAGGCTAAGTCTAAAAATGCTACTAAGAAACCTAACTCTAGTGTGCTATGTTGGCTATGCTGAGGCTTGCTATGCTCTCATGCTGAGAGCCAACTATGCTCCTATAAGAATACAGAGTTTTAGCCAAGTGTTAACAATATGCTTTACCTTTCATCCAATGGGGTTCTAGGGGAATCAACAACAAGGTCTAATCGTACACCAAAAAACTCATACATAACTCTTGCATTGGCCTATGATCTAGCTAATACTATGGTAAGTTCATAAGGGTGTCAATTCTATGCTAGTGGAAACTAGTAGTAGAGGTGCAGAGAGCACATGGGACTACCACTAAATGTAGAAGGAAATGGCATGACCCTCCTTCTAGCACCAAAAAAACTATAGCAACCAAAAATGTTGATGGCTGAAGTGATCATGCTGAGGGGTCTATGACCGTAGTATAGTTCTAACCCTACCCTCATCCAAAGGGCCGTTGTTGGAGGGGAAAATGGAGGTGGAGTGCTTGGAATGGTCTTGTCAATCAAATCAGGACTTATGAAGTGTTTCAATGAACAAGTGTGAGAGGGTTCACATAGTATTTTTGGTGGTACTAGGGCTAACTAATCCCAAATGTAGTAGGTTTTTCTAGTATGCAAACAATGCTAAAAACATGCAAATGCATGCAAAATAGAGAAAAGATGCAAATGTGATGCCAAATGCCAAAGAAAATGCTCCAAAATACAAGGGAGTTTGAGAGAGGAAGAATGTCACCACCCCAAATGAGGGAGAATAGAAATTTCAAAAAAGGGGTGAGGAGGTATGCGTTGTAAAAATGGGCATAGTAGGTAGTGTAGCCATAGTCTCTATGGGCATCTAGGCTATGAAACTAACATCTACCATGAAGTCTGAGCTAGTTGGATTGGCCATTGTGGTGTCTTGTAGGTTGCAGTGTGTTGCAGTGTGCAAAGATGGTATCTTAGAGTTTTTCCAAGGTACTAAGTGTGTCTAGGTGCAAGGGTGCTAGTGCTAAGATGCTCACTGCTGAATGAGAATGCCTACCAAGTGCTTCAAAATTTCAACTACTGAATGCAAATGCTAGCCCCTAAAAAGTGAATTGTAGGGGTATTTATAGGATTAGGGTTGAAATGAAGTGCAAATCAAATGCCACGTGGTAGAGGGGTAGGTGAGGCTATGCTGACCCTAGCTATGCTCTTATTGGAGCAAAATGATGCCATGTTCTAGTGTAACCCAATGGACCCTACAATTGCTAGACTATGACTACACTACTAAGACTGCATGTGCTAGATTAAAAAAGATCATAATGTACTTGTAAATAGTGAAGAATAGTGCAATTTGGAGGTTATGCTATGGGGTGACGCTCTTTCATCTTTGAGTGGGATCAAGTGCAGGTACAATTTTGGGACAAATGGGGAGTGTAAAAGAAATGAAAATCTCTGATCTTGCTTGCCAGAGAAGTGCTAGAGCTGAGATGAAGGTCTATGTTGAGCTTTGGAAGCTTTTGAAGATAGTCCTACAATGCTACATGAGCTATGCTCTGGAGTGTAACCCAACAATTTGGAAAATTCTACAAAAATTAAAGTCCAGTGCTAGCTACGCTAGCTATGCTTTGGGGTGTAGTAGGAAAAGTGAGAGCATAGCACTGACACTTAAAAAAAATTGGCAAAACTTGCAGTCTTCATCTAGGCTATGCTAGCTACGCTCTAGAGCATAGCAGGAGGGATAGCTTTAGGAGTTATAAAATCTACCAAATGCCTCTTCCATGTTGATCTAGCTTGACTACTTCTAGCTTGACACTTCAGAAAAATTGGCCATTGAAGTGCATGCTATACTAGCTACGCTCTAGAGCATAGCAAAGAGAATGTAAGTGTAGCATAATACTTAAAAATATTTTTGCAACTATTATCAGCACTTAGAAAATTTTTGCAAATCTAGTTCTGTGCTACATGCTACTATGACTACACTCTAGAGCATAGTTCCAATAGTGAAAGCATGGGTTGAACACTTAGAATAAATTTTCTTCATGTTGAAACTTAGATAAATTTGTAGTTGAGGTGCTATTTCTCAAATTTGGCAGTGTTTCAAAGTGGAGATCACAGCAGTAGTAGCTGTATAGGCATCGACAGAAATAGTTCTTGTAGCACTAAGAAACTTGGTGAAAAATGTAGAAGAGGGTTTCTATGGCAATGATGATTTTTGTAATGGGGTTTTGGCAATGAGGGTTTCTATAGAGGGGTTTGGTAATGGTAGCTGTACGACAAGTAGGTAAAGGTAGTAGTAGGTGAGTGATGATGGCAATAGGACATGAAGATAGTAGAATGGCAGCAACCCTAGGGGTGGGCAGCCAGTTCAATTCCATATAAGGCCTTAGTGATTCTTGTAGATTTGGGCATTGAAAACATGCTAGATGTCATTCTTTAT
This sequence comes from Gnetum montanum, assembly GCA_015680685.1. NCBI lineage: Eukaryota > Viridiplantae > Streptophyta > Gnetopsida > Gnetales > Gnetaceae > Gnetum > Gnetum montanum. Next base: position 542,956 of record MNCI01004656.1, read on the forward strand.
GAGGTCATGTTTGTCAAAGCACTTGACCATGATGATGTAGAACATGGTACCTGTGAACTGGTTGACCTCATGGTGGAGGCACATGATGAGATGATTGATGGTGCATGTGTGCATTCAGCAAAGAGGCATATGGCTACTATGCTTAGAATGTGGTGGAGGATTTCTTTCAACATGTAGCATCAGCAACATTTGGTGGTAATGGGTGAGGGTATGAGAGTGATGCATGAGAGCATGGGGTACAAAGGATGGTGGGGTGGTGGCATGTGAGGGCTAGTAGGATAGCCGTGCATAAGGCGTGGAGACTACACTTCCCATTGGTGTGACTAGGTGTTTGATAAAATGTTCACCTTGCCAAGTGTTTGTCAAAATGTGTCTACCTTGAAAGTTCATTTTTTTTGGAACTACGCTTTGTAGAGAGTGTAGTTGGGAGTTAGAAAAATTCACAACTTGAGACTACACTCTCTAATGAGGCAATCTAGTGTTAGGAAATTTTTGTAGTTTTCCAAACTACACTCTTCACTAAGACAACCTAAAGTTAAAAAAATTTTACGAGTCCTAGACTACACTCTCTACTAAGGTAGTCTAAAGTTAGAAAAAATTTGCTAAAATTTTGTAAACTATGCATGAGGTTAAACCTATGAAATGTAATGCTAAGCCTATGCAAATGTGCTATACCCCAGAGAGTACCAAGCATGTCAAATAGATTGGTTGATGTCCTATAACCATATGACCCCAAAGGGCATGCCAAAATCATGAATTTTTGTTAGTCTATGTTATATTGTGCTAATCATGTTGATTTACTTTAATAATTTTATACCAAAATTTGCATCTATGTATGTATACTAATGCTTTCTTTGTTGCTTAGTAGTTGCAGGGTGCTGCTGAAGCCTATCTTAGTTGTAGTAAAGCTCATGGGCATCCTATGCTACATGAGCGAACCCATCTCCAACATGCCTACACTAGATATGCAAGTGGGCCATCAAGCATTGTGGTTTCGACTAGGGGATCATGAGTCATTGGAATTCCTTTTACAGTAGTTTAGTGTGATCATGTGGTCACACTTGGTAGTGGAAGTTGTTGGTACCATCATAGAGACATTGCTACCAGGGGCTAATTAGGGAATCTTGAAGTTAATCTTAGATTAACTTATTGATAGTGATGATGGAGTAGGTGGTTTAGGAAAAGGTCCTAGGAGTGCTCAGTACCTATCTAGGATTTGACACATGATGGGATTTGGTTGCTACAATAAAAGAAACATCCTTTTTGTTGCATTGCGAGTGCACATCATTTTCTAGAATCGACCTAGAACTATATTTACTACATGGGAGGATAAGTACTTATATGTATTTCATAGTGTTTTCTTTTATACTAGCTCATGTTCATTGCTAATGGCCCATGACTAAAATTAGGTTTAGAGTTAACAAGAAGGACCTACATGATGAGGCGAATGCTCTAGCCTTGACTCGTACTACCCTAGAGGTGTTCTCATCTAGCCCAAACATTCAGGTATCTATGCTTGAGTAGGAGCAGCTCAATCTGGAGGTCTACCCTACTCAATATCTAAAGGCATACAAGTAGTGTAGGACTCATGGCTAGTTGGATGAGGAGTCGACCACCAATGAGCTTAACACTAAGGAGATACTTGCAGCACCACCTCTGTCTCAGACCCCATTCATTCCATGTATGCATCAATTGTTTTGACTTATGTAGTTACTCATGTATGCCTATTAGTTTGCCTTTCCATGATGCTAACATTGTTTTACCTTTGTTGCAATAGCGGTTGCCCTAGGCAAGATGATAGTGGTCACCATAGACCACACTAAGGCCACCCTCATCATGAAGTATGGCAATGTGGAGGGTGTGCAACACTGGTTGTGTCAAAAAGCCTTATATGTGCTAATGGATTGGCTCACACATGTAGGGTTAATGGACCTATTTTTGGCCCTTAGATTGAGTATTCTAGTGGCTAAAATGGTAACCATTATCAACTCCTTTAATTGCAATGTAAGGTAGTTTGTCACCCATGTGCACAATGTGAGGGTAGTGCTTGACCTAAGTGAGGCCTTCTTTGTTTACCTCTTTTCACTTTCTATTAATGGTTGGATTATTGTCAATAAGGCCAATATGGAGGTGAACCATAGAGGAAAGATTAAGGACTATTTGAGGGCCACCCAATCTCACAAGGACATATTGATTAAGGATGTGCTTGTGCCTAAGGTGCGAGAGCTCTACTCTCTAATCTACACTCGTGCCTTTCCAAAGCTGCTCTCCTAAGGGAAGGTCCTTGGGGTGGAAAAAGCATGAGTCATGAAGGAGATACTACTAGAGTGTACAAGATTCAACTAGGCTACATATATAGCCACCTTCTTGCATGCAAATATCTCTAGGCTATGGTTCAACCTCTAGGAAAGGTCCCATGTCCACTTCACATTCCTCGTAGGATACCTGCGAAGGTTTGCGGAGCTCTTGGTCATACAAGATGGTGGGAAATGGGTGGTCCATGACCACAAGTAGTTTTTTAATCCATGGATTAAGCACATTTTCATGACCACTCACTTATAGGACCCCCTAGAGGGGATTGATGAGTCATTATCTGTAATGAGTAAGGATCCTATGGGATAGTCACATTACTCATGAAATAGCATAGACGAGGGTCCTCCAGTTGGCACTAGGGATGTGACTAGGATGGACTGCTATCTTGTAGAGATGGTAGGAGCATCTAAGATAAAGATCAAGAGGCCACATCCCATAGAGGAGGATGCCCCTAAGGCTGGAATGCCAAGCAGCAAGAAGATCCATATTAATCTTTAGATCTTTCATGTGGAGGTTGCAAGTTAGTATTTGTAAATTTCTTAGATGCATTAATTGTATTTTTATGTATATTTATATTTTTATATCTTTATTTCATGCTATACTCTAAACTTGCTAATGATGTGCATATGTATACTAATGTGCTATGTATTTGTGTTAATTGTAGAGACAGGAAAGATGTCTACAAGAGCATTGATTGAGGCAATAGTAGAAGAAGTGTCTTCTTAAGTTGAGGAAGAGAAGGTCCGTGGGGATGATCTTCATGAGGTAGAAAAGACCCTTTGATATGTGGAGGATGAGGGGTTTCTCCACCCTAATGGGGGTGATTTTGATAGCTTTTTTGATGGTGCACAACTATGTGACACCCCCCCCCCCCCCCCCCACCCGCCCAACACTCATGCTTGAGTGCCTACTAGGTAACTATTTGTATTGCCATATGGCCTTGCCTATTTGCTCTAGAATCTTATATATTTAATTTTATGCTAATTACATCATTATGTTACAACATCAAACATTCCTACTAGTGGTCCTACATCTACCTATTGCATGGAGCCATGGGTAGACATGCTTGATAAATTCATCTTCATGGAAGGCATCGTTGAGGACATGGTGGACCACTTACAACAAGTGGATCCTAAGCTTGGTATGTGTATGATTGTTGTTTTTCTTTATGTGAATTTATTGCTTGAATGCTTAGTTCTTGGCTAAGGTTGATCAGTTATTACATGCCTACAAGTCCTAAGCTTCAATGGGATCCAAGCAAGGCAACTAAGGTGGATGCCCTTCTTGATCTCCCTCATAAAGTGGATCAAGTGTCTTGTCACATGTATGAGATATTAAACAAGTGTGTGCTTTCCTATGTGAAGGTGTTGTGGGTCTACAGGTGCTCAAATGAGCACCTGTAGAAATGTGTGCATGAGTTACAAAAGAGAGTAACTAGCCAGGATACAAAGATCTAAGATCTTCAATCTAGATATGACTTCTTGGTGGCTAGATCATAGGGAGACAACACTTGGCATACCTATGAGATAGATTATGCCTAATATTTGAAAGTTCTCAAAGGTAAAAATGAGGCCACATGGGAGCTAATTAAGCAAAGGCTACAGATGGACTTGCTTGGCTAGAAGAACCAAGATTGGAAGAATTATAGCACAAAGGTCTAGCAGTGGAAGCAAACATAGAAGAACCATAAGTACCAATATAAGAAAGAGAAAAATGTGTACCTATGATGGTACAAAGAGGAGTCTACTAAGCACCTACGCCTTGAGATATTTCATAAGGTGATCAATGGGAGGTAAGCATATGTGTTTTTCATGCAACATATGATGGTGAGTGGCTCTCTTGAGAGGCAAATCATCAGCCCTTTAGGAGAGGATTCTTCTACTACCTTTTCAATGGAGCCACCAACATGGACTACTATGAACAAAGGCAACATCCTTGTAGGGATTGACTTTGGCCAAGAGGACTGGACACAACTTTTTGAGGCTAAGAACCTCTGACGCTTGGAGGCTAGCCTTGGAAAGTTACCTCTAGAGGTCACCAATGTGGGACCTTCTCAGGTTAGTTTTTTATGCTTTTTATTTTATGTTTAGAGTTAGCTTGTATCATGTAGGTTTTTTTACTAATGGTGCCTATTTGCTATGGTTATGGCTACAAGGACTAGGAGATGTTTCGGGCCCTAGCGATGTGATGGAGGAAGAGGAGCCTCCACCCCCACCTAGTACCACTGGTTGAGCATGACCTAGATGTATCCCTGCTATTGGATATTTTGCTATTTTTGCTACATTTTGGTGCATGATGCTGCTCATGATATGTGCTATTATTCATATGACATCTAATGAATTTATTTGCTATATGTAGTATGTAATGTGTGAACCTTTTTTTTATGGTTATTTGTTATGTGCTTGTTACATTGATCATGCGAAGGACTAATATGCTAGGTTAAGACTATGTAATGATAGTGTGACTAGGCCATTACAAGACCCATGCTAGTTTAAGGCCATAGTGGAAGGGTTGATGCTATTTTAAGGCCATTTTAGGCCAATATGATGGGATTAATAGTGATAGTTTAAGGCCATTCTGGGCCATAGGTGTTGCTAGTTTAAGGCCATTTCAGGCCATGTTGCTAGGTATAGGGGGGATAGTTTAAGGCCATTGTAGGCCACGTGTTGCTAGTTTAAGGCCATGGTAGCTTGCACATTGCTAGTTTAAGGCCATGGTGGGCTAGAATAATGGAGATCAAGGGTAATAGCTTAAATCCATTCTTGGCTATAGGATTGCTAGTTTAAGGCCATGGCAGGCTACATGTTACTAGTATCAAGTCATAGCGGGTAGTGTCTATTGCTACCTCTTGTTTTTGTAATTTTATATTTTGTGATTTTTTTGTGCATTTCTATGTTTTTATTTCATGAAAGAAAATGCATTAAAGTAAAAATGATAGAGATGTAAACTAAGCTATTGAAAGCATAGGCAATGCAAGTGGTAAGCTAAGCGATTAAACTAAATGCGAATAATATGCTATGCTACTAATGCAATGTAAATGGGAAGCAAGATGCAGGGTGTGGGGAAGAAAATAGTGAGGAGGCTCCTAGCACACTTTTGGACTAATGGTGTACCTTAGTTACATAGTTACTTCCTAATCTAGTGTGGGTTAGGAGAAATGTAGGGCCTAGAGGGCACTATTCAGTAGTCTCTTTGATCTTTGCTTGCTACATTGAAGGGAAATTATACCCACAAGGTGTCTTCTTGAAGGTTAGTGGCTTCTACCACCTCTTTGGATGCATTGGCCTTATGTGCTTCGTCATTTGCCTTACGTGCATCATCAAGAAATTCTACCTCTGATCCTTGTCCTATATGTATGTTGTTGATGGCCGGAGGGGCTGCATTATCATAGTGGATGATAACTTTACCATCTTCATATGGAAGGTAGATTTCCTAGTGGATTGGGGAGGAGACTGACCATAATTAGGCCTACCCAATATTAGGTTGAATCTCAACATCTCCTTAATGATGATGAATTTAGCACTGATGGAGAATCGTTCCCCTCCTATGAAGGCTATTGTGATGATACCGCTAACGATGACATGTGACCCACTAAAGGAGTTTAGGCATGTGTCTTATGTTGGCTTGATTTATCTGGAAGGCCTAGTTTGTTAACAATGGTGTATGGTATAACATTTTTTGTCATCCCATCTTCAACGTGCACGCTTCAAATCTTGAATTGCCCAACTCATATGGTGATGAACATGGGCACTATTATGATCTCATCACCAAACACAAGAGATGTGGAGCTTGATTCCTATAAGGTAGGGAGTAGCATAACTATGTTAATTAAGTTCTCATATACAAGGATTCCCTTCATGACAGGAATGAAGATCAACATCTGCACCAATGCTTCAATGTGGGTAGATGAGATTGTGATTAGATCATATAGACTCAATGTCGTGCTTTTTTGATTTAGTGCTTGCTTAACCTTGACTAATGCATCTACGAAGTCTTTTCCATTAGTTGCATTCTTAGTGGATTTGACTTCTTCCATAAGTCCTAAGAGATGGATTTTGTGAGGAGGCAACTTGGGCTTTGTTGACTTGGCTTGTGCAAGGTATTTAGTGCTTGGTTGCAAGTTTCTAGTTTTGGCCTCAGTTTTTTTGGCTATGGGAATCATAGACAGAGTGACTAGCCTTGATGGACCAAGCACTTTTTTCTCTTGATTTTTCCTAATCATTCTATTTGCAAGACACCTATTGGGTCTTCTAGGTTGCCACCTAGAAGGCCTATTAATGTTACCAACAAGATTGGCTCTTAGATAGAAAGGGATCGATGCATTGGCCATCACTAGGCTTCGGGTAGGTGAGGAGTTAGCATATTGTGATACCCTAATGACAAAGGATGGTTGAACTATTTTTGCAACATGCTATGGAACCCTAATCATGAAGGGTGTTATAGGTTCTTGAGTTGGCACTCTAATAATGAAAGGGGGCCTTGAACCTATTGGGGCTGAGGGGACCCTTGCACTACCAGAGGGCACCTAAACCATGAATGGTTACCATGCTTGTTCTAAATCATCATCAACACTAATAGTGTTTATGATGTAGTTGGCATCGTTTGCATTTAGAGGATCATTGTAGACCCTCATAGATTGGTTTTTCTACCTAACCAAGCTTGTGACATCAAGCACCAGCTCACCCCTATCAATCTGTCTTTGGAGATCATGCTGTTGGACTAAATAGAAGTCTGTGCTATGATCAAACAGTTGGTGGTAATGGCAAAACTAGTCCAACCTAAAATGCTTTGGGAAAAGGGGCTAATTTGGTGCCACCAAGGTGGAGACTCTAAGTAGTTTGCTATGCCTATCATGCCTTTTATGAGCATCCTCAGACATTTGGTTATATTGGATGTGCTTGGCTTTCAATAGTTGATGCAGTAGTTCTAATGGTTTTAGTGGAAATGTGGTTTATTTGTAGTGATCCTTGTGCTTGAAGCTAGACCTTTGGCCATCTTACGTTGCGGCTACTATGGATGTAGGGGGATTAGTAGCCTTGATAGTAGAGTTGGAAACTTTGTTGTTATCTAGGCCTTTGGGCAGTCTAGCCATGGGCCTCAAGTTGGTTCTTTTGGCCTCTTTGGCCATAGTTGCCATGGTTGCACTTTGCTTACCCTTATCCTTGTCTTTTTTGGCATGTAGGTTTTTATAGGCCACGTAGGCTAGGTCCTTAGCTTTGGCTACATCTTGTATGCTCTGAGATTAGGCAAAATCCTAGATCAAGGACTACAAGGCCAAGTAGTACATTTTTGACTTGATAAATTTGTTAACTGCATCCTTGAAGATGGATAGAAGGTGAATCTCGACTATTGGCTCTCAAATTTCATTTAATGAGGCACTCCAAAATTGGATAAATTTTTGCATAGGGTCTAGGTGGCCCTGGTTGACCTACATCAGCTAGTCTAAGCTCACTTTTGGCTTTAAGTTATACTTGAAGTATGTCACAGACTAGCTTAAGAGGTCTTCTAAAGAGGAGGTGGAGCCTCTAGGGAGTGTGTGATACTAGTCTAAGGCTTTTCTAGTTAATGACATGGCAAACACATGCATACTGGCATGTGGCCAAGCTTGTAGCAGTAAGCACTTGGACCTGAATGTCACCAGATGTGCGTTGTAGTGCCCTTCATCATTGTACTTAGTGAATTAGGGTAGTGGAACCCCAGTTTGCAAAGTTAGTAGCAAGATCATCTTGATAGAAGTCCACTACTTGAATTATTTTAGAGGAGGTAGCCTTAAGCCACTTCACTTCTTCTATCAAGGTTTGCTGATTCAAGTCTTGGGATGTTCTAGTAGGTTGCGCTAGTTGTGCCATCCATTGTGCTGGTTGTGTGGTCCATGACATAATTGTAGGTTATGGGACCATGCAAGGTGCTTATTGCATTATCTATGTTATGGGCATAGTAACTGGGGCAATCCATGCATGTGTGGGTTGGGCTAATGTTGAGGATGCCAACAAAGGAGGTAGGACACAGGTTTCTTGAGTCATTTGGGACCTAAAAATGGACCCTACATTAAGATACAACTAGGTTAACATGGTTTCTACTAGCAAGAATGGTAGAGCAAGTTGAGATGAAGCCACAAAGGGTAAGTGGAAAGAAGCTATTGCATCATAATGCATGTATTACATCTAGTGAGTTGCCACTATGGGTGTATATCTAAGCTTGATGAAGTGGAAAGGTGATGCCAGTGTTATGACAATCTCTAGGAGGAAAAGTGAACTAATTGGAGGAGGGGCTAGAGTAGGGATCGTTTGTTGGAAGATGGTGGAAAAAGGGGGCTCATGTTCAAAATGAGCTTCAAGCTTGTCCACTTCCTCCTATAAGGCTTCCTATAGTCAGTCCCTACATCATGCTCACCTACTAGGATGAGCTAAGATAGTAATCAGTGATGGGACTCTATGAGTTAGATGATATCAAATGAGGAAGAGATATACTCCCATCCATCCCTATGGATTAGCTCAAAGTCTCATTTTTCCTCCATGTCAAGGTGCTCTATAGGTAATCTTACTTGGATCTTTACACATATGAAGTTATATTGCTCATTACTGAGCATGGAATACTCTTGGTTTTGGTCACGTAGCCTAAGGGACTACCTTGGCTCGACCATTACAAGGCTTAGAGAGTTGTCACTCCTAGTCTCTTGTTGGATAGGCATGATCTCAAGTGTGTTTGAAATTGATCCTAAAGGTTGATCTATATTCATGGTTGCAAATCAAGTTGTAAATGGAAATCGTAGAGGCTATTGGCTACATGAACAAGCGAAAACTAAATTTATTTGGTTGATACTACTGACTATGCTCTCCACTGTGAAGAGCTAACTATGTTGTCTATGCTGACTATGCTCTCCACTATGAAGAGCCAAGTATGCTCTTCACAGCAAAGAGCTAACTACATTTTCTATGCTAGAGACAAATATGCTCCAACTGAAGACAATGGGAACTTAGCAAAATAGCGAAAATAAATGTGGTTTGAGTTTGTCACATAGGGTCCCAAGGGGACCGACTACGGGGTCCAACGACTACGGGGTCCAATCTACACAAATGGATCAGTGGACAACTACGGTGTAGAGAACTCATGAAACAACCTTAGGAAAGATTAAAATAGGGGTTTTCCCTCTTTCTAGCACTATAAAACTATGGTGATTAAAAAATTTTATAGTTGGAATACCAAGGGATCCATGAATGCATATTTTTAACCCTAAGTTCAAGTGAGGGCCTGTTAGAGGTAAAGATAGGGCACCTTGAATAGTCTTGTGAATTGAATAGGGACCTACTAAATGCAACTAGGGTGCTAGATGTAATAGGGGTGTAGCATGGTTAATTATGATTCTAATGAAAAATTATGCTAAGTGTTAGGTGGTGTCAACGGTGTTAATGGTGTTAGTTTAAATGAGCATAGTTAAGGGATTTCAGCAAAAAATGATAGTGCTAACGTGCTAGGACCATCACCCAAGTGTGGTTATGTAATAATATTGTAGAAAATGCATGTAAAATGATAAAAAATGCAAGTGAAATGCTAAAAATGCAAAGGATGGGAGAGAGAGAGAGTGAAACATCACCCTAAATGGGGTTGATCATACTTAACTTCAGAAGAGGTGATAAGGTACGCAGTGTACAACAAGCACAGTGGACAACATAGTCACAGTCTCAAGAGCGTTTGGTTGCAAAGACAGATGATATGTTATGGTGTCTATGCCTACTAGATTAGTTGCCATGGTGTGCAGTGGATTTTGGTGTTTGTGGTAATATGAAACTTTGCATCTCTCCGATTCACTAGAATGCCTTGGGTTTTTGTCTATTAAAAATGCCAAAATACCAACTTTTCAAATTTTCCAAGCCAAATTTTTTACCAACCTTAGAAACATAGAGGGCTAAGGTATTTATAGTGCTAGGTCTAGTGTGAAATGTGGAGAGACTGCCACATGGCAAAGGGGATGGTTGGGACTATGCTATCACCCAACTACATTCTCCACTGACGGTAGCAATGTTGTGCTCTATTGTGCTTAGTCAGACTTTGCAAAGCTAAGAGATTGTGACTACACTACTAACTACATGTTTGTGTGCTGAGAGGACTACAATGTAACTAAAAAAATGCAACTTTGGAGACTATGCTTAAGGACTATGCTCTCCATGGGGAAAGAGCATAGTTACAATTTGGGGACAAAAAGGGGATACAAAAAAAATGCATTTTGCTAACTACACTTGTTGGAGGTGAGTTGGACTTGAGCTGAGTGTTGGTGCTATGTTATGGACGCTATTGGAGGTTGTTTGCTAAGTATGCTTAACTACACTCTAGACTATGAGCATCACATGTATCATTATTTATAATGAGGGCATTAAAATCAACTATTTGAGGTTGTGATTCCTCTTTTACAATATTGGCAAATGTGAGCTTCAACTTAGATTATTTTTCATTTTTCTTATTGAATTTCCTAGCCTATTACTTAGTCGTGACTTTTACTTTATGATTATTTGGGTTATCATAATAGTGATTTGTGTCATGATTGTTCTCTTTCCTACAAATATTAAAATACCTAGATGGTAATTAATTTTTTGATCATTTTCATTTTTCACTATCATTACATAAGAGCATACTTCAATGCTAGAGCCCTAGATATTTATTTTAGCTTCTTCTTCTAACACCTTTGAACAAAGATTCATCATAATATATGTCTTTCTACCATTTTTTACTATTTGGTAGAAGACATCATATGAAAATGGAAGCACTTCAATAAATAGAACTTGATAGTATCATTTAACATTTGGGTATTCTATGCTTGAAGAATAACTTAAAATATGGAGATCTTTCAAATAGATGTTTTCCTTCTTTTAATCTCAAGGAATTTAGTTGATTTTGAAGGAATCCAATATTTACTTTATTTTTAACTTCAAATGTTTTCCAAGTCTTTTCCACATCTTGAATGTAGATTCTTATTTTCCCACAAGATACACAAATTCTCTAGACATGGTTAAGGCTATGAGCATAAACACCATTTTTTTGTTATCATCCATCATAATAATTTCTATTAAAATTTCCTTGAGGCCATTTCCCTATAGGAGAAATCTCATCTGTAACTTTCATACATTCTAATTTGAAGCATTTAGGATTTGACTTTCAAGAAATAGTACATAGGCTATTTTCTTCATCATAGCTATATAAAAATTATTTTTGCTAATTCTTCTTAAAAACCACTCTCAACATAGGAGCACTCATCATCCTACATCAATATTAAATTAAGTTTCTAGGATGTTTGGTGGAGTAACCCTTGTGAAAAAAGAATGGAAATTATGAATCATACTATATGCATTCATGCTCAATTTGTGAAGATTATTTAAGCTATATGAAATGACATGTCTTAAAGTTAAACTATCATAACTGAACATAATACAAAAGAAACAATTAACAACCATTATTAAAAAATTTAATTACAAGTTAATTAAGATATTAATTACTTTTACACTATGATTGTGATATGAGAACAATAATGATAATGACCATGATAATAATGAAATTAATGAAATAGAAAAAAAAATGAAGATTTTGAATATCATTAACATATTTTGGTTGACTATGATGGGATTTGAACTTGTAACCTAAGAGTGGTATTTTTAGCTTTGCTAAAATTACAAATAAATATTTTTATTTTAAAGAAAGCAATTCTTTTTGGATTTTATTAGGCATGGTAGTTTTATCTTTAAAAGAGCATGTTAGCTAGCCCATAGTAGAAAATAAAATATATTTTTGATTAGTGGAACTAGTAGTTGAAGATGTGATCACAAAGTATCGAATTAACTTAAGGTCTATAGTGAATTCTGATTTATTTCTCTTTGTGTGGGATAATCTAATGAAGAGAAGGTTTTATTATTTTTGTGTTTAGGGTAGTAAATTGACTCTTGGAATTTGACATATCTCTCTCAATATTATGATTTCTTTTCTAGTGGCTTGGTAGATGTGTGTATAAGAGCTTCGTCAGTTAGGAATTTTTCATTGTTTTATCTAGTAAGGGTTTTACCATATATTTTCTTCCATTGATTTGGATATAATAGAGTTGTGCATGTAAGTCTATAACCTTTTATAAGCTAGCTTGGATGTTTTTCACATTTGAAATTTTTGTGATTTGGTTAGTGAGCATTTAGTTTTGAATATTTTACGAAGTTATTGAAGTCACTATGAGGAAATCTTGAAAGTTATGAAGTTCTTATGACATTGATTGATATCTTTGATTTACTCTAGATTTTTTTTCTTGATGTTTTAGAATTCATTACTTTAGTAATTTGGTTTTGTAATTTTGAAAATTGTTAATTTTAAAACCCTTATTCCTACTATTGAATTATATAAATGCAAGTTTTTGTGGATTTTTGTGTTGTGCAGTGCATGAAATCAATACGACTAATCCACTAACCTACCCTAGTTTAATTTTTTTAAAATTTTGGAACCTTTTTGGTCTAGTCAATTGGACTATAAAGAAGGAAAGAAGGGTTCAATGTTGATCTAGGTGACTGAATAATATGATCTATTAGACTATGAAGCTTTTAAAATTATTTTTCATTGGATGATTTGCAAAGATTCTTAGGTTTTCTTGTTGAAAGAGGTGATGAAAAATGATAGGTTTTGTGTCAAGTTAACAATTTTGCTAATCTAGAAACAATTAAAATTTATTCCTAAAGAATTAATATTCAACAATGTGGAAACTTGAGAATACTAGTAATCCAAGCTAATAAATTGCATGGAAAGTAAATTGTATGAAATCTAAACTAAAATTAGTAAAAATGTTGTAATGTAAGAGGAATTAATATATATCTTTATTTCTATTCATAATTATACCTAAACATAACCACTCAAATAAGAACTCTCATAATTGTTACCAATTACACATTGGATGTTAGAAAGTAGGGATCCATTAAAAGTGTTCTAATTTTTTTCAAACTAAGGGAAAACCTTAGAGGATGATTTTTTATGATATTTCAACAACAAATTGAAGGATAATGAAGAACAATATGTATGGAGATCCAAAAGTTAAGTTTTATATAAAAATATAAATAAATAAATTACATGGATAAATGTAGTTAATTATGGACAAAAATTCCAATTAGAAATTCATTTTATGAAAAGATTGGACAAAGAAAAATTCATCTCAAGTAATGTACAAAGGCTCCTACATAGTTCTATAAGTAGGTAATCCTTCCTCTCCTATGTATGTTGACGAAATTTCTTAATGAAGAAGATTACCTAATGATTTTAATGAATTAATAATTCAATGATGCTGATTAATGATTAATGAATAATTTCTTTACCATAGAATAAAGCTTGCTCTCTATTCTTACTTACTTTCACCATTCTCTTCAACATTTAAATAATCACTTTCAATAGAAGTCTAATAGTCAAATTTAGAGGCATTATTTTAAGCTTGATTTCACTAATCAAATGACATCCAATAGATGAAAGTTGTTGACTAGATGAATATTTAAAAGAAATTTCTAATAAGGCCAAGGTTAGTACAAGACTACAAGAAATGATGCAGTTATGACTCACCACTATCTCACTATGGATTGGATCAACTAGCATTAGACAAATAATTAAGTATTTAGAAAATATTTTTTCAAAGTTAGTGTTAAATTAGCACCTAACTACCACTTAAATAAGTAGTGAATTATTTGTAGCACTACACTCATGCTAAGGTCATGCTCCAAGGCTTCACCAATTTTTGCCATTTTAAGTGTTTATGTTGCACTAGCATTATGGTAGCACTAAGGTTGTACTTTATAATAGTGTTGAAGTAACATTCCATTTGCACTTTCCTTGGATTCCTCTTTTAATATACGTGATGATAACACTATGACTTGAAGCTAGGTATCATTGATTTAGTGGCTCATCCATAGTCAAGTCACCTTCATTAACATGAGCTCTAGAAATCCATGAATAGATCATGCTCATATTTAAATTAATATTTTTATAAGAAGCTTCTACTATTCAACACTCATTAATTGATATCAAAGCATTGATTATAGTCTAGGATCAAATATGATAATAGAAAAAGATATTTTGAAGTATCAAATGTTAATTTATCCCATGTTTTAGTGATCTAAAATGTAAAAGATGAAGAAGTGTGATCGAATGTTCATGTGTGAAAGGCACCTTCAAGATTTTGAATTTTGAAACATTATCAAAGAGAAGAGAAGCTGTTGTAGGTCCATTCATGAAATTTGGGATGTGTAGGAGCAAGGTTCAAGAAGTCAAAGGGAATATTTTATTAGCCTTAGATACATGAGCTTTGTCCCAAAAAAATGGGATTGGCTACATGAGTTACTTTTCATCATTCACTTCTATGAGGAGCTAGATCTTTGTCTAATGACAAGTCCTTGCTCATTTTTCATAGCAACTAGGCCTTGTGACCACTAGGCATCACATCTAGGGAATGCTCTAGCACCTACAAAATCTAGAAAAAAAAACTCACCCATACTATTTAGAAAGGTTTTACAACTAGCTGCCAACCTAATGCTAAGTCTCCTTCATTTGTATCTAGGCTTGGGAATAATATTGGTGGAGTTAGATATTGGCATATACTTACTTAGAAAATAAACTAATAAGTCTTAATATAACCTCTTTGATAATATGAAATTGTCTAAATTAATTTAAAGAAGTCCTCTAATGATTTAGTCTTAGTAATAATCTCACTACTAACATCATTTGTTACCTATATAATGCAAACTTTGGAAAAATAGGTCTTGTATATGCCTTACTACATACCATTAGAATCAATGATTGAGGGCTATGATTTTAGCTAAATTTTTAGTAGCACATGAACTTATAACTCAAAATCCATTCTAACGTTTGTTCTTGCGAGGTGGGGGTTAATAAAGAATACCTCATTACTACATGTAGAAGATCATCTCAAACATCTATAGTTCCCACTACCAATTGAATAAAATTGGTTAGAATATATAATGTTTTGTTTTGTTTTTCTTTCATGTTTTTATTTACAAAAGACTTTTAAAATCACTAAAATTTTCACAAAATTCTAGCAAAATCTCATCTTGTACCAAGAATGATTGAAAATAATCATAAAATATTCAAAAGGCAAGTTGAGAAAATTTTCCACATATCTCAAAAAATTTATTAAAAAATGGATAAATTGATTTTGATATAATTTCAATATAATTTCCATTCAAAAGAAATCTAAAATTATGAAAATTAGTATAATCTCAATTTAATGATAAAATTAAATTAAATCTTTTTTTTTTTTTACTTTCATTCACTAAGACCTCTTCAATCTATCAAACTTGTTTTACAATCCTTTCTATTAATGTCTTTTTTAGTTTATAACTTAATAGTACCTAGTGGAATTGAACATGTGATCTAAAATTACCAAGGCAAGAGTCTTACCACTATGATAAACATTCATTATTAGTAGAAAATCATGTAATAGGAGGACATGAATAAAACCTATAACAAAGTAGGACAACATTAGCACTAGAAAAATTAAATATCTTTGTAGCCCTTCAAAATATCTATCTTTTTCCTTCTACTTTTCTCCCATAACTCTAGCAACATTGTCTTTCTTTCCTCCAAACTCATAAACTTTAAGCCTCATACAAATAAAAATAAAATATAATGAAAGAGTAAGGACCTATTTATAGGATAGGAGAGTCACATGTAATGCAACACATATTGAAGGTACATGTAAGCATGCATGATTTCTTCTCTTCCATTGCACACATATCCCTTCCTCTACAAATACAAAAATATGCATTTCCTACAATGTGTAATAGGCATAACATAAGGAAATATGGGCACTTATTCGAAATTGTACCTTATGTTTGATTTTTTGGTATATTTAAATTTTCTTAAAACAAACATTGTAGTTTCGATTTAGATGAATCAAGGATTGAATTTAGTGTTTTTGAACATCCAAGATACAATGATAAGGTCAAATCTTAAGTTTAATATCATTTAAGACATTTCATTAGGAAAACTATTTTAAAAGATATTTAGTTTTAATTTAAAAATTAGAATTATAGTTTGATGAAAAAAAGTTACAAATGTAGGACTTGAATAATGTCCCAAGAATAGTATGTGTGTGTGTGGGTGGGGTGCATGGGTAGGAGAAGTAGGATGTTGAAACCTAAAAATAATTGTAATATAAGTACACCCTAAGATATATAGTCCAATTATAACTTAGCATTGCCTACCGAAATCAAACCCATGACTTGGAGCTTTTAAATTAAGAGTCTTAAAACTAGGCTAACACCTCATTGTTAATATAGAGTGTTATATAATCAAATATGCATATATAGTACAGAATAAACAATCATCATCATCATCATCATCCTAACCTTATCCTAACAAAATGGAATCGACTATATAGATTAAACTATGCATCATCAAATATTCATCAACATGTAGGAAGACTTATATTTAGACGATTACATATTATAATTTTCCTAATTCTAAAAATCTATTTGACAAATTCTAGGTTATTGCATGGTGAATTCTCTCAGTGGTTTGTTGACCTTAAGGGATTTTAGCAGAGTTTTTGTAGTGGAAATTATTTTGGTGAGGAATGATATAAAGATGGAAAATACTAATATCTCTTAGACCATAGAGACTATGAAGAATTTGAGAGCTTTCTATTTTTTTACTTGATGTTTTACATCTCTAATGTTTTCTTTTGAAAGCTTGCAAGGAAAGTAGAAGTGCATACAGATGCTACTATGTCAAATCATTTTCTTATTAGCATTTTTACTCTAGTATTAATTCTTCATCCTCTCAAAAGCATAAGAATTTTTGTATAAATGCTAATATGTTCATATAAGTTAATTTGAAAAATATTTTGAAGTCTTTATGAAATGTAGAAAAAAAGCCTACTGGTGATATTGGTTAGATTGACTAGTGGCAACAAACTACTTGTAGAGTTAAAAATTATGCTAGATGGTTTGGAAAGTAATCTGCTAAGTGTAAGCATCAAGTTGAAAAGGATCTTAGAGAATTTATAAAGAAAATAAAAATTCTTTTAACTAGAATACTTTGATTTTGAAACTCAAAAAGGCTTGGCTAAAGCTTATTATGCTAAATAATATTGGGATACTGTTGAAGGCAAAAGTGCTCTCCCTAAAAGTTGGATGAATTGGCTAAAAATTGACAATGAACCTTGTAAGAAATTCTTAAAATTTTTAAAAGTAAATGGTTAAGTACCTAATCTAGAATAACTTTATAAAAATGATTCTACCATTAAAAATCCTTAGACTATTAATAATTTTTTAGCAAATCATTTTTCTTCTATATTTTCTTTTGAAGGTTTTAGTAAGAAATCCTTCTAGGCCTTTAGTATGCATATTCCTTACCTTATAATAAAATCACATCAAAGTACTCATGAAGTAAAATTATAACAAAAAAATCAAAGTAGCAGCCTTTAGTTTAGTAGATGGTATAACACTAGGTTTTGATGGTTTTTCTATTAAAATTTTTAAGAAGCATTAGAACATTGTTGGAGATGATCTCTTTAATGTTTTCTAAGAAGACATTTAAAAAGTTTCCCTTCATAAAAATATTAATAAAGGGATGATTTTTCTTCTTCCTAAGAATGGAGATCTTCAACATATTGGTAATCAAAGGCCTATTACTCTTCTTAACAATACTTGTAAAATTTTAGCTAAATGGATGAATTTCCAAATTCATAAGGTTATAAAAGATATAATCAAACTTGAGTAGACTAGTTTCGCTAAATGTAGACACACCTTAAATAATATTATTACAACATCTAAGAGAATGTAGTGGGCTTTTGATACTAAGCAAGACATTGCTTTTATTAAGTTAGATTATGTTAAAGATTATGACAAGATTGAATAGAAATTCTTATTTCTTATCTCTCTAAACTAAGATTTGGATGATTATTTTATTTAACTTATTTATACCTTGCTCATTGATGCTAATGCTTAGGTTACTACTAATTTTAGGTTAAGTTCCTTCTTTTTTGTTTAAAGGTTAGTTCATCAAGGTTGTCCTCTAGCCTCCCATCTTTTTATTATTGCTACAAATTTTCTTGCAAATAATCTGCATTATGATCTATAAAAGAATTTCGTTAAGGAAATATTAATTGATGATCAAGGTATGCAATTGCTTAACATGCACTTTGTAGATAATTCTTTTTTATGATCAATAATTATCTATAACATATTAATACTCTTTTAGCTAGTGTGAAGGATTACTACATGTTATCTTACTCTTACATAAATTGGCAAAAATTTGTTCTTTATTGTAATGGTAATATTGATGAGTGGACTACTCTCAAGCCTTAGAAAATCTTGAATAAAAATTTTGTTTTCAAAATTTTAAGAACACCTTTTTCTTTTAAGTCTAATATTACTATTTCGTGGAATTATGTGGTTGATAAAATTAAAAATAAGGTTGATAACTAGAAAGAAAAAAAGCTCATCCTTGCTAGCAAAGTTTTAGTTATTAAGTAAATACTTCAATCAACTCATTTTTATTACTATAGTTGTTAGGATTCTTTTAAAACTTCTTATGAGAAAATTGATTATATTATGCATTGGTTTCTTTGGTATACTAAGAAAATAAAAAAGGTGTTGATGCATAACTTTTCATCACACAAAAACACCCAAAAAAAGCTAGTTTTAAGAGACTATTGCCTAGGATGCCTCTCATATGGGTACTAAGTCCTGAGAATAGTCTCAGCTAGTAAGGGCAACATGACGTTTTAATACGTAAAAACTATCACATTCAATAATGTTGATAATTTTAAATAACTTTGACAAGGAAATTTAAATGAAATGACTATCCAAATTAATAAGGAAATTTGAATAAAATAATTGTCCATTTCAAAAAATGAAGGTTTAAAGTAAGAGAGAAATTACTACAAATAGAGGTTTTTAATTAATAATGGTATTTCTTGACTACATATGAAATAGTATGCAACAAAGATAAGATCTCAAAACTCTTGGAATAACAAATAAAGAAAAGGTTGAAACAAAATACTTAGCCCAATATAAAGCTTCAAATATAGTTGACAAGCTGAATAGCCTCTTGTGAAAGCTTGTCTACCTATGTCTCTAGGAAGCACACTTCCTCCAACAACTCTACACCATTAGGCTTCTAAATCTGTTCATAGCTCCTTACCAAACTCCTTCCAAAAGTACCACCAAAATAGGTTCGTAATGGATTCAAAGAAAATATTTTTGGGAGTTTCCATCTCTAGCTAGCCAAAAGGGATCTCCCCTTCTATCTATCTATGGGAAAGGCTTTATCAGTTATGATTTCCCCCCTCTTTTTCTATTGTTACCTCACCTTCTACCTCTTTCCCTTTGTACCTGCACATAGAAGCACAAAGGAAAAAGCCCAACCACCAGAGGAGGAATAGAATATATTAAATGTTTCATTCTTTCTATATAAGAATTTAAAATGTATAAACATAATAATAATAATAATATTTTTCCTCTACCTTGCATGCTACTATCATTTTCTATGTGCATGTGTGACCACCATGTGCTTGTTGCCATGACGCTACACTACATAGGTCAATCCTTGGGCCTAATGTTTTACACTCACACACTAGTTGAAAAAACCATTATCTATCACTTGTCTTACATCACCATCATAGTGATACCATTATGGCACTTTGTGACAATAGGCTACACAAGGCCATGATGAGTCATGCATCCAAAAATTGTTGAAACCTTATGTACACTTTAAGGAGAATGAACATGGAAGGAAGGCACTCCCCTTTTCATGCCTCATCAAAAAACTATGTCTAAGGGGAGGAATAAGCCACTATAAAAATAATGATGTCTAACATGCTCCATCTACTACCTAGATGAAGATGATCAAGGATAAAGTCCTTGCAAAAGTTATCCACAGAGAGGAGTAGCAACCACCACCTTGACCATCCACTCACTAAACAGTGTAAGAAATCACTGCAACTTCTTAACAGTTGTGTGAGTTCTAAGAATGAATATTGAGTAAGAAAGAGCAACAAGTAGAAATGAGTGGTGGTGCTGCATCTTTGTATCGGCCAACAATGAGTCACTTGAATGAAGTGGATCAAATAGTTAGCTAGATGGAGAGAGGTGGACCAATATTTTCAATCCAAAAAATGTAGTTGCTTGCAAGATCGAATCTTAGCACCCGATAGGTAATAGTATCCCTCTCGCAATAGCAGTAATTGCCAAAAGTCTCTAGGAACAGTACTACTTTTTCAATGCACTTGGTGGAGGATGAGAAGGCAACAATTTTGATGATGCAACATTAGGGAAAAGAGACAATAGTGGAGGTGGTTGCTAATGGAATTGCTAAAATTCTAAATGCACCTAGAGCATCTATATGATACATCTTTTCATTTAAAGATGTGCAAATATATGTAGGAATAGTAAATGAAAAGTTGAATGCAACATAGCATGAATAATTATTGGACTAATTGATCAAAACTAGGCAACCAATTCTAGATGTCTTCGACCTTCTGAACAACATAACTTCAACCTAGTTGGAGTTACTAGAAGAAAGAGGCAAGAACATCATTTTTTAGGGGCATCTTGAAATAGCCAAAGAGCTAAAGAAATTCTTGGCTATGGAGGTTGTTGAACTAAGAGCCTAAATTGCTAATCCTACATTCCTCAACCTAGCAATAATAAAGGATGAAGCTCTTGAATAGCTTTATACAAGATTGAAATGGGTTGAGGGTGCGATGGAGATAGTGGTGTTCTATCAATCCTTGGTAGAGACCACTTAGCATAAAATTCAGAAGGCCTTGGATCAAACTTGATATGAGAATGTACAATTAACCATAGAGAATCATTGCCTATGAAATGTTGATGCACAAAAATAGCAGGTGCTAGATTTCATCCATCAACAACAAGAGCAGCTAGCCAAAGTAAACATTAAGCTAATAATATTAATAGTATAAAATAGAAGCCTCTCCAGGTAGGAGGTTCATTCTCTTCGTCAAAATACTACAATCAAAGTAGCTGCTTGGAAATTAGGGGCTCTTAAATTTGAGAGAGTTAAAAATCACTATAGAGATCAAGTCGATCTACAAAAAGAAGTTAATCAAAAGCACATCTAGTTGGTGAAGGTAAAAGTAAATGAGATCCTCTGGAAAATCCATCAAGGAAGAGAGATATAGCAACATATCTTTGATGGGATAGATGCCTACAACAAGGTGGAGATTTTCATGAAGGAGTTTTGGATTGAGAAGATGATAGAATACATGGAGCTTGTCAATCTCTAATATGAAAATAGAGCTATAATGACTACTAGATGGCCATGACTTTTATTGGAGAAATAAGTGACTAGCTTGTACTTTTTGTACAAGGTATAGTTCAAGCACCATAAGGACACTAGGTTGAAGCTTGCAATGGAAAACATGAAACTCAAGGTTTTCAAGGTGAATTTCACTAATCAAAGATCAATTTCCAAGAACTTGACGAAGAGGATGAACGACTACTAAGAGCTACAAAATGCACTCAAAAATTTTGATATCGAACACAAGCAATTCATTGCTTGATTTATCAATGTGAAGGAGCTATTCCTAGTAATTCCCTATCTATGGACTGTGAATGATCCTTGGAGCAAGGAGAAGAAGATAAAGGAATTTTTGAATGCCTTTCACATTCCACTAGAAGTGGTAGTTGCATCAAGATAGCCATAGCCACCTCAACCACTTCATGCATCTAAAGCTAGAGAAGGTTCTTTAAAACCTCAAGAATGTCCATTGCTTAGGACTATTTGATCTTTTTAACCATCTTCACACTATTAAAGGATGTGTTATCCAATTTTTTTCAATCATGTTTTGGTGTTCAATTTTATGTCATGAACACCATAATTTTGTAATCAATGTTGATCCATATACATGAGTACTTAGTTATTTTTTTTGTTGTGTCATGTATTAGTTAATAATCCATACCTTCCCAATTTTGTAAAGAACTCATGGATGAGTTTTCATTCAATCATGGGAACATGATGAAGTGTCTTCAATTGACTACATCAATGAGATACCGTCGATGCGACCCTGCTGATGTAGGGTTTTCCATGTTGACATGTACCTGTCGATGTGGCATCCTAGCAGGTCTATAAATACGACATCCCATCTGTGCTAAAAAGAGTTAGAATTTTAGTTGCTAAAGGAACTCTTATGGTTTATTTCCATGAGAGATAGAATAATTTTCTAAGTACCTACACTAGGAGTCATGAAGTGTATAGATCTTTATTCGAGCACTATTGTACCTAAGCACCATAATGTGTGCAACAACAAAGATGAGCTTTTTGATAAAAATTACAACACTTGGACTAGCTTAATGATTTATTGTTTTCATTAATTAAAAATTAATTAATATAGAATAATTAATACTTTAAGTAATTAATTAATTAAGCTAAATAGAATAGCATACATAAGTATGACCAATTCGAGCATACATATAACACTTGGTAATCCTAGTAGCACTAACACTTGGTCATGCAGCAATGTTGTATGTGTTTAGGATGTGTACAAAAAGTGGGACCAGATGCTTATGTTAGGATAGTTAGTTATTAATTAGTAATTAAATTAGTTGAATTAGTTAATAAATTTATTCTTATTCTATTACCAACCTTAGGTAAACAAAATATAAAAATAATAAAAATCATATGCCTCAATTAAACTTAACCATACAACTGAGCCTCACAAGTGTAGTTAGGAAGACAATGATTTTTCCATGATTAGATTCACTTCCTATATTGAATCCTATATATAAGAATACTAAGAATCCATGGAATTCGACTGGATCATGCATGAACACCTTAGTGATTCGTATGATTGGGAATAGGGGTACCTCATTGCTCATCATTTATCTTGGCCTATTATTCTATGGTGGCTAACTTAGCCATTTATATTACCCCTAGTGCATGGAAGCTCTGCAAAAACCAAAATATCATTTCTATCCTAGACTACAAAAATGAATTTTATTTCTAAGATATACTAACCAAACGTAAAGAGAGTAGTGAAGGGTTACATGTGTATTCCTCCACTTTTCTGTGGTTCCCTAAATTTGGTTGGAGCATTGTAGGGTGGCTAGAGAAATGGCCAGAGGAATGGGAAGTTGATGACCCTAAATTGGTGACTCTAAGGCTTTGGGATAATGGTTATCTCCTGGGCAGAGGATTTTATAAGAAGCCACCACCTTGCTATCAACTATATATTTTTTTTATTTTTAATATATCGATTTTCATTGCTACATCGATATGGTTGAATAAAATTTGAAATGAACTATGTCACAAAATCAACACTAATCAATAACCATAGCCAAAAGGATTCTAGGATACCAAAGTTCATCACAACCATGTTGATAAAATGTGAAACATTCATGAAAATTTTATTTATATGAATCGATATAAATTAATCAACATATCAAAGTTCATTGTGGCTATACTATTTAGATGAAAATTTCTTAGGAAAATTTCATCTTTACTATTTCATATCCATTCAATCGATTTGAATCAGTATCTCTACATATTAAGATATCAATTTGGATCAAAGAAATCAATAGTTGTAGTGATAACTTGGACTATGATTCTTTACATATTGATTTATATTGCACTAATCAATATACCATGATTTTATTTATAACTAGAAATCTAACCCATGATATATCTTGATATTATTGGTTTCCTAAAATTTTTATTTCTTCACATGATATCTATGGACATTAATCCTACAATGCTCTTTGATAAAACAATTTTTATTAATTTCCACCCATTGCATTTTGTAATATTAATTTATAGTAGGACAAAAAAATTATTTGATTTATATTTATAAAATTTTCTTCTTTTTTTACTTCTTATAAATAGTTCTTATTACTCTGGTAGGAATTCACAATTAACTTAGTTAGAAAAGCCCTTTGTAGGATTATTTGGGCTAAACATCATGTCACAAGGTTTGCTTCAATTGTTGCAAGGATGTCTTAGTATCTCAAGGTCTCCACCTTTCCTAATTTTTAAGGGTCTGAGATGCATTTCTTTGAGAAAAATCATTTTCAAACATTATTTTATATTAGCTTCCATGCTAGTTATATGCTACTATCCTATCCATTTGATGTTGGTCATTCATGTCCAAACACCCCCCCCACCCCCCC